>SKCR01007476.1:0-56232 GCA_019454045.1 Zanthoxylum bungeanum | reverse complement strand
TGTATAGTTTAAAACAAGAAAATAAAAAGAGGGCTTCCTTTATTTCTTCAGTATACATATACAACAATAGTATATACGTCAAAGTATATATGCACCTGCCTGCTTACTAACATACTTTAAAAAAGTTTATTCACAGTTTCACACGTATTATGTTGCTTTTGTTCATCAAACACAGTCACAACTCTTTCAAAGTATAGAGTAACCGGTTTTTCTAAAAGACTGCCCATATTGATTTTAGGAAAAACGGTGACCTAGGCGGTTTCTGATGGGAAACTCTAGATCTACAGCAAATGGTGGGTTGCCTAGAGGCATGAGCGTCAGAAATGGGGTCGCCTATGGTTTCTAATCCCGTGTGTTCTGATCGATGGCTAGATGTGGTATTGCGTGGAGGCCACGCACAAGTGGCCACCGTCGGAACCGCCGTCTTAGTTGCTGTCGACAGTGGCCTGAGACTATCAAACCCTAACCCTAGCCCTAATTGAATCCAAATTTCTAAACTCTACCCTAGTTGACCTCAAATGTTGATCATACAGGTATGATTTTCTTTTCATCTTCTTTTCCTATAAGTGACACACACACATATCCTGTCTACTTATATACTCTTAAAAAAAGTGTTCACTCGTATTATGACGCTTTTGTTCATCAAACACAGTCTCAACACTACGAAAGTATAGACTAACCAATTCATGCATATTCCTTCCGAAAATAATAACACTACTCTCACTGTTTGAAAACGGCGCGCCTAGGCGGCGCATTTTCGTTCTGTGGCTGGAAGCCGCATCGATTACCACCAAATCATTGGTCATCGTGCATCCCATTAGGTGTTGTGAAATCGACGCCTAGGTGCCGATTTCGCCGACTAATGCCCTTTTTTTTTACTGGAAGCCCCAAAACGTCGACATTTTGGAGGGTATTGGAACCCCCCCTAAAACGCAGTGTTTTGGGGGTATATAAACAAAAAAAAATTCACCCAGCCCTCATCTCTCTCGAGCTTTTTGTTCTGCCTTTGCCCTCGCTCTCGCTCGACTGCAAGCTCTCTCTGTCATGAGTCACGCTCAAGGTAAGAAAAGGTTAATATTATTTTTGATTTCTCATCACAATATGAGAATAATTTGTAGAAATAATTATTCACTAAAACCCTAAATCCAAATATTCACTTTAATTTTTTTTTTTGCTAATTTTACCTAAAACTCTAGATCCAATTATTCAATTTAATTTTAATTTGAGGGTTTATGATTGTTAATAGTTAATAACTAATTAAGTGTTAGTAGTTAAGATTAATATAAATTTTAGGGTTTATGATAATTAAATAGTTAATTGTTAATAATTAATAACTAATTAACTGTTAGTAATAGTTAATTACTTAATTAATTCATATCTTGTTCATTCTTAGGACATGGCTTCTTCGTCCGGGGCCTCTAATTCGGCCTCTAGTCTCGTTCTTAAACGAAATCAAATGACGTTGGATGGGAGTATGAGGTTTTAGTGGATCCGAATAACTGCCTACCAACTAATTTTCTAGTCCCCGCCTAGTTCCCGCGTACGCGTGCTAGGCTGGGCTGCCGCCCGACTAGCGCCTAGCGCGTTTTAGAACACAGACCACTCTTAAGAACTTTATTTATAATATTCAGTTGCTTTAAAACTGGCCCTTGATTGTGATTGATTTCCAATTGGTTTGTAGATCTCCGTCTATATAGCAGCTCATCCTCCTCTTATGATGAAAAATCAAACAATATTTCTGATGGGAATGGGACTAGTCATGCGTCTGAATTGGCATTAGTTGCTGACTGCAAAGGTATGTGGGAGGCCTTTTAAAATGCCACATATATGGAAGCCTCTCTATCTATCTATCTATCTATCTATCTTTATCTAACTTTTTCCATTCATTTTAAATTTGCAGCTGACAGGCATGAGGTTATATTCAACAGGTCTGAATCCAATTCTAAAAAGAGCTTAGATATGTCTGAGAACAATCTGTCGTCATTCACTGACCGTTTGGGTCGTTCTGAATCCAATTCTGAAACGACCACTACATCCGTGAATGACAATTGCTTTCTTAAAGTGAGATCCAGTTTTTCCTTTTCAAGTTCATGTAGTGAGACATTAAGGAGTTCCAATAGTGGAACACCTTTTAATGGTTCGAGGTCAAACTTTTGTCTTTTTGAGAGATCAAATGATAGAAAAGATGAGGAGATTAGACTTTTAGGGTATGGTGAAGATCCTTACGCATTTGATGAAGATGATTTTGAGCCCTCGAAGTGGGACTTGCTTTCAGGGAAACAAAAAAAATCTCAAATTACAAAAAGTGGAGTCAGGTCCCAAGATCTTGAAGATGGGTGTCAATATGAAATGATAATGAACCAACAAGAATCAAGAAATGGAGAAAATTTCCAAGAGCAGTTGAACAATGGGGAAGCTCATCAGCTATCAAGTCCTGAGGAATATCATTTTTCTCATGAACGCTCTTGCTCACATAATGATAACAAAGAAAACTCCACCCTTTTAGCTGATTGCCTTCTTACATCTGTCAAGGTATTTTCAATATATATAATATTCACATTTTGTCAGCTTTTGTTTGCCTTTGCGATGGTTCCGACAATGTAATCTTGCTTTGCCATTGCCAAACTCTTGTATAATCAATTATGGCATTTTTGTTGTGCAGATTTACCTTGATTTAACATGTGGGCTATTAACTTGTGGACAGGTTCTAATGAATTTAACAAATGACAACCCCATTGGCTGCCAGCAAATAGCTGCATATCGAGGGCTGGAGACCGTGTCTTTGTTGATTGCCGGCCACTTCCCCTCATTCAGCTCATCTTTGTCTCCTCCTAGATATGGTTTCAAGTCTGATCATAAGGACTATGGACCCTTGACTGATCAAGAATTAGATTTTCTCGTTGCTATATTGGGCCTACTTGTGAACTTGGTAGAGAAGGATGAAAATAACAGGTTAATATTCCTTCTTAATCTACGTCCTGATACTGCATTTGTAGTTTGTATGATGCTGTTGGCACCTGGCACTGTGATGCGAGTTCAGGGTCTTTTTTTCCTCTTTTAAAGTTGATGTCAATATGTATTTTTAAAAAAAAAAAAAGTTCATGTCAATATTACCTCTTGCTGGCATTTGATTTATCTTAATCTCCTAAATTTTCATTTTCATTTCAAGAACTGTGTATCTAAGACTCGAGAACTGTGTATCTAAAACTTGAGAACTGTGCAAATTTTGGAAACTATAGTTTCTAACTATTTTGCCAAATTGCAGCAAAAACCGACATTCTCCTCCATATCACCAAAAACTTTTTACTTTAAGGTTTCTACTTGGTGTTGCAATAAATTTAAGGTTTGATTTTGCAAAAATCTAGAAGATTGATTATATGCCATTTCCAGAATATATAAGCACCCATATTGAGGTGAGTAGTTGTAGTGCTAGTCAACCTTACACTTTGTGAACTACCTCACTCAACATTGAGATTAATCCTTCAATTTGCCAGATCTCTCCTTAGGATCTGGTTCATATGGTTTAAATAGATAATCTCAGCATGTGATTGCCTCACAATTATAATTGCTTGTGCATGACAAAATATATATTTTTTAATAATATAAAACTAAAAACTCACAGTAAGGTTACTGCAGATCACGGCTCGCGGCAGCCAGAATCTCGTTACCTAATTCTGAGGGGTTTGATGAAGAGAGTCACAGGGATGTAATTCCACTACTTTGTTCCATCTTTCTTGTTAATCAAGGGGCTGATGATCCAGCGAGGGAAGGAACCAAAGAGCCCTTGGTGAGTGATTTTTATTTCTATTGAGTATTGCAAATTAGGTCCAAAAGAGTTGTAACTGGCGACTCACTGAAAGACTTCTGACAGTTTCACAATCTATTTCTATGTAAAATGCACAATCTTTTCTATCATGATTTTATGGGTTGGCTCATATTCTTGAGGCAAAAAGTATAGTTGAATGAAAATAGCATTTTAATTTCTTAGTCTAAATCCTCCATTGTATTGCATTCTACAGGATCATGAGGCAGCGTTACTAGAAGGGGAGAAAGAAGCAGAAATGATGATTGTAGAAGCTTATGCGGCCTTGCTGCTCGCCTTTCTTTCAACTGAAAGGTTTCCCTTTCATCTTTTCTTTTGGGTTTAATTTGCTGAAAACTAACATTTTTTAAAAAAAAATATATTAACAGCATGGGTACGCGTGCTGCAATTGCGGAATGTCTCCCAAATCGCAACTTGGGAAATCTGGTACCAGTGCTGGAGAGATTTGTGGTATGTACACTGTAATTGAACTTCTAGTATTCCGCTATGAACATAATTTAAATAGTTTGCAGATCAAAGCAATTTACTTGGCTTGCCTTGTAAAATCTGTCTAATTCTTTATATATTGTTCACCTCCGCAGGCATTTCATCTGACACTAAACATGATCTCACCAGAGACTCATAAAGCAGTGAGTGAAGTGATTGAATCATGTAGAGTGCCATGAGAACTCCAGAAATGGAGATTTTGTATAGCCTCGGACTCTCCGTTTAGATAGCTGTTTGTTCTTAAACGCCACCAAGGCTCCTCTCTGGCCATGGGATTGCTGCATATTCAGCTGACCACAGGTCTGTGTTAGCCTAATTGAACCTTCTGTTTGGCTTTACACAAGTTTTGTTGTTCGATTGGCATCATCTCTATATAGGCTGGGATGCATGTATATGAAAATGGTGGCAGAATTGGTTTTTTTTTTTCTTAAAAGTGTGTTGTCTATATAATAAACTGTTTTAATGCATTTCAATTTTAATGTTTTATATGAAGTATTATGATCGAGCTGTCGTTTGTCCATGAAATCCATTATCAACATCCTCAGTTTTAACAAACATGTATCATCATGTCCTCAAATGGTGTAATTTGGTGGTAAAATATTAAGGATTTGATTGTCTAGGTCTTAATTTTGACCGATCACCCTCTTTGTGAAGGCAGAATATCTCAAAAATCGATCGGGTTTGGGATTCGAAAGAAAATTTGGATCTCTTATTGTTTGTTTAATCATTCCGAAATTCTTAAGATTCATTATAACTCAATTGAACTTGATTTTTTATGGAATTGTCCAATACACATACCCAACATAATGATTTCAAGTTAGACATTTTCAAACACTTACGTATTCTTCATCCAGACTTCAAATGGAAATATACATACCTACAACTTTCATCAACAAATCTCTCTCAAATTTGAACTTGCACAAGGTTGAAATTAGCCCCAAAATTATTGTTTTACATATATTTTACATTGGCCTCCATCATAGACATATTTTTACCTCAATTTGTGTTATATGTGTCTTAGTCATATTACTTACCTTCAGTCATATTAGTTACCTCAATCATAGTCATAATCACATTTTACTTAAGTCACAAAGAACTTAGTCACAGTTACATTTTTACCCACAATCACAATGTAACTATCAGTTGAGTGACTGATAATTTAGTTATGAGTGTGTCTCAATCACATTTGTAATCTTGATCATATTATGACTGGTTTTTTTATCCACAGTCATGTTGTGACTATCAATTTGGTAACTGATAATTTAGTCATGGGTGTGTCTCAGTCATATTTAAGACCCAGTCACATTTTGACTTTTTTTTTTTTTTTTTTTACATTCAATCACACAATAACTGTCAATTAGAAGTGTGATTTTTTAACCATAGTTACAATTTAGATATTAGTTAAGTGATTGATAATTTAGTTATGGGTGTGTCTGAGTAACATTTCAATCGCATTTATGATCTCAGTCAGATTGTGATTGTGTTTTTTATCTACAGTTGCACAATGAGTGTCAATTAGAAGTTTGTTTTTTAACCACTGTCACAATGTGACTATTTTTTAACCACTGTTACAATGTGACTATCAATTTGGGTGATTGGTAATTTAGTTACGGATGTGCCTCAGTCATATTTGTGACTTCAGTCACTTTGTGACTATTTTTTTTAACAGTCACACAATAATTGACAATTATGTGTATGACTGAGTGTATATATTTTTTTTTGCTACAGTCACAATGTGACTATAAGTGGTTTCATCCAAATACAAAGAAACAAAATCAAAGAGGAATTAATAATTGGTGTGTATTTATAGTAAAAATAAATGTTCTCAATACATGTATGTGTTCAAATCTTAGGGAAGACAAGGTATTAAAATATATATTTAGGTTTGCTCACCTCTTTATCTTAAAAAAAATTATTGTTCACGCGAGTAGTAATACTGTTCACGCGAATAATAATAATAATAACATATATATAGCTTTAAAAGATAAGTATGTGTAAAATGACCAAAAAAATTTAGGCCAAGCCTCTTATTAATTAAAAAAATATTAAAAAAAAGGATTAAACAAGAATAAAATTCTGAATCTTATGACTAACGACAAAATAAATTTAGAAGTATGATTTTTCTTTAATAAATTATTTAAAACAGGACTAAACTATAAACTTGTAAAAGTTTATATAATTTATAGCACACACACTACTACTGTGGCACTAGTAAATGATTGTCACTTTTTTTTTTTTTGAAATCATTGGAACCCGGCCGGCGGTTCGGTTCGGAACCGAACCGAACCGGCCAGTTTCTGGTTCCACAAGTGTGGAACCATAATCTTGAACCGAACCGGAACCGACCGGTTCGGTTCCGAACCTTTTTTTTTTTAATTTTGAAAATAAATTAAATTAAATGAGATTAATTTTATAAATAAATAAAATTATTAAGCTTGAGCTTAAATTTTTAAAAATTTAAGTTGCCTACGTATCCTCCAAGGGTGAGAGGAATCAAAGCTCACGTAGTTCCATTACAATTTTAAGTCATATCCCATTTGTAAATTTACAATTTTACAATTATCAATCATCATTATCAGTTGATCATTCGGCTCCGGTTCCGCTTGCACTTGTTGTTGCACTTGCAGATGCATTATCGAACAAAGCTTTAAAATCATCATGGGCATCTTCTTGTTGTCTCAGATCAGCTCGAGTCCAATCATCCACACAAGCTGTTGCTTCTAGAGTGCTTGGATGTAATGAAGATCGCCTAGCTTCCAATATATTGCCTCCCAAGCTGAAGGCTTGCTCAACCGCAACGGTGGAAATAGGTGCTGCCAATATCTCTTTAGCAATAATTGATAAAACATGATATATATTTTGATGTCGGTTCCACCATTCAAGGATTTTAAAATTTTTACTAACTAAACTTTCAGTAGAAAACTCAAAATTTGTAGATAAATAATTATCTAATTCAGAGTTATTAGTTGTCGTATCCCTATCTTTTTTATTTCGTTGCAATAACCAACGATCCCTTGCGCTAAGTCTTGTTTGAATTACCGGTTCGCTACTACTAGATTCACCTAATGTTCCTAAGTTATATCGTACAATATAATCATTAAATAAATCAATTAAATCATTTCTTAATTTCGTCATTATATTGTTGTAATATCAATTTCATCTAATATTCCTAAATAACCATAGTAAGCTTGTAAAGCACTATTCAAACCTTCTAATTTAAATCTAGGATCAAAAACAGCAGCAATAAGATAAAGTAAAGGAATTTCTCTAAAATAATGCAACCATTTTACCTTCATAACAGTAATGGCTTCGAACAAAACATGATCATTAGGATCGCTACTTTCAACATGTTCATCCAAAGTACCAATAATATTCAAACTTTCAAGAAGAAATAAATGTGTTGTAGGATAATAAACACCGCTAAAAATTAAAGTAGCATCATTAAAAACTTTTAAAATATCTAAAAATTTTCACAAATATCTCATTGACTGGGATAAAGTGTGATATTTTGAACATGTTGAGAAAAAAAACTACATAATGCATCTTTGTATTGAAATGCTTGACATAAAAGAAAATAAGTTGAATTCCAACGTGTTGGAACATCTCTTGAAAATTTAATCGGTTTAATACCATTTATTTTACAAAACTTCGTTCATTCTCTCCTAACTTGAGAATATGACCAAATACAATTAAGTGCCGTTTTAATTGGATCAAGGAAATGTGATAATAATTTTAGACCGTCTTGAACACATAAGTTAAGGACATGACATGTACAACGAATATGAAAAAATCGACCCCCTAAATTTGGTTCACATAAGGATTTTAAATCATTGATGGATGCAGTATTTGCAGATGCATTATCAAATCCAATTGTTAAAATTTTTTCTACTAAACCATATTCATAAAAAATTACCTTCATTATTCTATAAATATTATGTGCAATATGTTGGTCATCAAAAACTCTAAATGCAATAAGTCGTTTTTGCATGGTAAATGATGCATCAATCCAATGACAAGTCACATCCATGTATGAGTGTGTTTGCCAATGGTCACTCCAAATATCAGAACATATAGAAATACGACCTTTCATCTCTTTAAATATTTCATTTAAAATAATTTTTCCATCTTTATATAATTTAAAAATATGACGTTTTGTTGTGTTTCGAGTCATTCTACATGCAGAAGAGTTTAAAGCATTATGCACGTAATTAGTAAAATGAAGTTTTTCACCAAAGTTTAAAGAAAGAATTCTTCTCTATTTTTTGCATTTGAATATTTAAAAAAATCTACACCACTCGTACCTCTACTAGATGATACGTACCTGGCCATTTGATTTTGCGTCGTATCAATTCCAAGTTCAACCGGATGATGTCTCTCCAGGTGCTTGATCATATTGCAGTATCCACCAGAAAATTTATAGGTAACCCCACAATAGTTGCAAATTGCTCGTTGTGTATTATCTTCTAGGCGTTCCAAATGAAAATGAATTTTGAAAACATCCGAGGAACGAGCCTTAACTTCTCTTCTCCGTGATTCTGCACCGACACTAGGGCCGCTCTCTTGGGTTGGCATATTTGACATTATGTTCTCAGATGAGCTTGTCATTTTTCGTTTGAGAAATTAGGAAGAAAAATAAGAAAATTGACTAATTACGAATGATATAACTAATTGAATTGAGATTGAGAATAAGATAATTGTATGAATTATTGAGAATAAGAGAATTGTATGAATTGAGATTGAGAATAAGAGAATTATAGGAAATGAGAGAGTTGAGAATTTGATGTGTTGAAATAATGAAAAATGAATCCTATTTATAGAGTTTTAGAATTTTTTTGATACCAAAAATGCCCCTAAATATAACCGTTTTATTACCGTTATTAGGGATATATTAGTAATTTAGATTTTATTTTATAATTTTTTTTTAAAAAAACATTTTTTTTATTTGGGCAGTTAGGGGCATGTTTTTTTTTTTTTTTTTAAAAAAAAAAAAACGGTTCCACCGGTTCGAGTTGGGGTCGAACCCCAACCAAACCGGTCAGCCACAGTTCCGTTACGGGTTTAAACGGAGCAGGTAAAATCATCGGTTGTCCAGGTTCTTATAAGAAACGCACTCCTTGAATTCGAACCCAGGACCTCAAGGTGAGATCTTGAGCCCTACACTACCAAGCCACGCCCAAGAGGACAAATGATGATCGTCATTTGTAAAAAGATAATTGTAAAACTGAACCAGTAAGGCAATATCCTTTACTATCTTTTCATCAATAATTTTTTAGTTAAAGGTAAAACGTAGTATTTAGGGTAGAGATGATAAAATAAATTGACGAAGGGAGTTTATGTCGAATTCTAAATGAATCAAATCAAAATGTGATGAATTCGTATTCGATTCATTTAGTCTTAACATGATTCAATAATGTAATTTATTGTAATTTATTTAAATTAATTCTTCATAAATGTATATGTATGAAATACAATTTATTAAAAATGATAAATCAAACCTATGCAACATTATTTTTAATGTGGTAATTGATAATAATTTCTCGAACCTAATTGAAAAATAATAAAAATAAATCAATAAATAGATACTAAACGAATAAGCGAATTTGTGAGTCCAAATTCATATTCGATTCATTTATTTAAATTGATTCAATTATTAAACGAATCTATTTTTTTCAAATTCATATTCATTTTTAAGCGAATCAAATTAAACGAATAAATGAATTCTGATTTAACTTATCACCCCTAATCGAGGGCCTTGTTTTCCACAAAGATGCGATTTTTAAGACTGGAGCTTGTGACTATTGACACTTGATCATCGTACTAAACACAATCTTCATCCATAAAATTTTAGTTGGAAAAAAAAAAAAGAATTCTGAAAGCAACACTTTATAGCATCTGAAAACATCCATTACATGCCAAACAGAGAACATAACATTCCCCCAAACTTTAAAAACACAGCGATTATTCAAGCAACACAAACATAATTCTCGAGGACTCGCATAATCCTCAGCAAACCCTTTGACATACTTCAAGAAAGCCTTTTGGCAATTTACACAAGTTTCTTGAGGAAGGCGAGGATTAGTTGATTCACCTCTTCTGGTGATTGCTCTTGAACAAAGTGGCTCCCTTCAGGCAAATGTATGACCTCCAAATCAGGCACATAATCTTTCACTTTGCCGCTTCTTATGTAGTCCTCAATCCCCGGAAATTTGAGGAAATAATCTTTGTTCCCCATGATCAGTAACGCTGGAACTTTAACTAATGTTTGTTCTGGTACGTTGAAGTTACCTCGAATTGTCCTACAAATTTACAAAATCGAGTGACAAGGTTGTCAAGTATAAAATTTGCATTTTAAATCGCGCAAAACAGACACCATCTCTTCAATGAAATGTCCCAACGGGTTTTGGTGCGCGTGAAATCTAAGGACTTAAATCAGTCCTTTTCAGAGACTGAGTCATTACCTATAGGGAACTTGCAACGCAGTTCGGAATCCAGACTTCTCATACAAGGCACCATAAGCAGCAAGATCTTCCTCTGTGAACCAAGGTGGCAGAGGAGTCGAATCGTTAACTAAATCCATGATCTCCTTGCTTTCAGGTGCTATTGGTATCTCAGTTCTGGAGAAGAGGATGTAAATGTTCCTGACAACTGTCTTGGCATCAAGGCGGCCAAAATCAGCTTCTGCTCGTCCAGGTTCCTAATCGAGGATCAAACATACCAAAATGTATCAAAAGAGTCATATGATTTGATTTATCTAGCTGCAAGCATAGCATACGCATACCTGCCATCTTGATATGTAAAAACCTTCAGGAAGGTATTTGTGGAATTCGACTGGACCTGGAGGTAAAATCGGTATCCCTAAAGTTATAACCCCTGATACCCTCTCTTGGTGTTGCAATGCAAACATGTATGCAGTCATAGCTCCAAAATCTTTTGCAACAAGAACACCTATACAATTGAGAGAGAAAAGAAAATCATTAACAGTCACCGACCAAATCCTACCTAGTATAAACGAGATTCGAACCTCAGATCTTTACTATTACTAGTTGAACCAGCTAGTGCTTTCAATCAATAAATAAATTGAAACTAATAAAACATCAAATATAGACTTTCATTTCTACTATAAACAGGGTCTGCGAAAGGCCGTGATCTTGTTTAGGGTTGGCGAATGGGCTGAATTTTGAAAAGCAATGCGGGTATGAAAAAACACACTAAGTGCATCAATTCAAAGTTCAATAAATTGGATTTTTCCAATATTTTGAAAATATTAACAAATAATACTTAGATTTAGGGATGAACTTTTCAAAATTCGACTCATTTACCAGTATGAGGACAATATAAAAGATAGATACCTTGGCAAGTCCGAGGTGGTCCAAAATGGCGAGGAGATCATCAACCATGTCTTGAAAGGAGGCATTTTCGGGTTGAGCAGGTGGGTCAGAAAGGCCGTAGCCTCTACAATCGGGAGCAATAGCCGTGAAGCCAGCACTGGCTACAGCCAGCATCTGATGGCGCCATGAGTACCATATCTCAGGGAATCCATGCAAGAACACCACAACATTAGGACCTGCAAAGTGCAGATTATCAAATACATGACAGAGGAATTGGGATTTGGGAGTGATGACTGACATGTGACAAACACAAACCTTTTCCTGCCTCGGCGATGTGAAGATTCAGTCCTTGTACTTTGATGAACTTGTGCTCAATTTCATCCATTTTCAAAAAGAAAAGTCAACTTATTAGTCCTGTGTTAGCTTTCTGTGTCTATTTAAGTTTAAGGCTTTATGAGGATGACAGAGAGTAAAAGAGGCTTTTCAGATTTGCAGTGAATTAGATAATATCATTGTCAGTTTGTCACAGCTCTTTTTGTTTTTTTGTTTTTTGTTTTATTGTTTTTTTTTCCCCTTAATTTCTTTTTCTTCTTTGGTGGTTGGTGTCTCCAGATGTTTTTCTTTTTTCCTTGAATGATTGTTAGGTGTGGATGGATTGGAAATTTCTCTGATTTAGTTGAAGGGCATCTCCACCTCAAAAATTAATTAGAGAATTATTTAAAAAATATTTTTCCCATTGACTGATTTTTAAAAAGAATAAGTTTCTATTAAGTTTAATAAATAATCTTAATTTTATAAAATTTATTTTATTTATTCTAAAATATGAACTTTGTCTTTTCCTTTTCGCAAAGCGGTAATATCAACGTAGAAAAACAATAAAAACCATCATCTCTTAGACTTGGCCTAGGAAACTGCCGAAGATTGCTACTGATATTTGTTTAGTAATAATATTAAAGCATTATTGTTTATCAAATGGTAATTTTGCTTTCCAATAGTCCGTTCGTTGTTGCTTCGTGTGTCCATCAATGTTGAGCAGTATGTACTTCCAAATTAACTTGCATATGCCCAAATTTTAAATAAATTTGAATATATTTTTAGGTATGTAAAATGATATTATAATTGTGATTGAATATTTGTAATTGTCATTATAGACGTTGAATTTTGCATTCGGCCTGCAATCGAGAATTTGTATGATGGAGGTTTCAACGATTCTGTATAATAAAGAAAAAACGGAGCTTAGAGTATCTAGCTACCCACCGGTATGGTGGACACTTTAGGCACTTCGACACTCAAGTCAGTGATGGTGATGAGTAAAAGAAAATAAGAAACAAGACAACTCGAGTGTGAGAGCCTAAATTTGAATGATGAATGTTGAGTGCTGAATCATGAGTCATCAGTCATCGGTGAGTGCCTCAATCCCTTAGGCCTTCTCTCATTTTATAGGCTGTGAAGTAGCCTCTTAGTCGACTTAGGATTCCTTGGAATAGTTGAAATTCAATCCTTTTAGTTGAGAGAAGTGGAGTTGGGATTGAATTAGGAGTACCTAAATGTCATGAGATTATGTGTAATCTCATTTGTATTTGGATTGGTCAAAATACTTAGTTTCCTTGTTGAAAATAATTAGTGCTAGCAATGTCTACTAAGACACCGCATAACATGGTTTGTGGTTTTCAGAAGCCTTTCAGGTCTCATGAGCCTCTTACTCTTGGGGGTATACGGGCTCGTGGGCTCTACATATGGGCCCCGCACAGACTCGTCTTTTAGTGACTAGATTCGTGTGGTTTAAGCATCGGTGGCAGCCCATAATGCCATTTTAGGCCAGATGAGTGCCATAGGCTATGTTTCGGTTCAAGTCTGATACGTGGGCCTGAGATATAATGAAATTTGGGTTACTGGCCCAAATTTGGCCCCTACAGTTTGTCTCATACTCTCTAAGACAAAGAGTCATTAGCTTAGAGAGTATTCAACGAGTATGTCATATGAAGTATGATTAAAGCATGTGAGCGTACCTGGACGTTGATATCGCTTGGACAAGACGTGGGTCATATCATGTTCGACCGAACCAAATAAAGATCCGTGATAATTCTCAATCAACCATACCTGATGATGGAGAATGTATAGTCGACTAAACCTAATTATGGTCAATGATAACCTTCAGTCGACTAGACCTGATGAGGATCCGGGAAAGTCTTCAATGTCCTCTGGACTAGATGAGGCCATGAGTCAGTCTGACCTGATGAAGGTCATGGAGAATGTATCATCGATTGGACCTAATAATATTTAGGATAACCTCCAGTCGACCAGACCTATAGAAGGTTCGAATGAGTCTTCAATCGACTAGACCAGATGAAAGCCCATGAACCAATCTGATCAGAAGAAGGTCATAAAGAATGTATCGTCGAATGAACCTGATGATGGTCTAGGATAATCTCTAGTCGACCAAACCTGTTGAAGGTCTGAGGGAGTCTTCAGTCGACTAAACCAGACGAAGGTCCATAAACCAACCTGACCTGAAAAAAGTCATGAGGAATGTTTCAATCGTCTGGACCAGATAAAGATCTAGGATAATCTCTAGTCTACCAGACCTGCTGAGGGCCCGAGGGAGTCTTCAACCTGACCTGACAGGGGTCAGTTGGTTTCTATTAAGGTCACAAGATCAATAATAAGCATGAATCAAATGTGAATAAAAATCGGGGAAGTTGCGGAATACTCACATCGATCGGTTGAGCGACGCGGAGGCAACAAAATCAACTTTCTGCCTTCTGTTAACTGTCACGGCAGTAGCAGTCCAAGCTCACTGTTTTGGCCTTCGTTTGGGTCATTCGTCAAGCTCCGAGCTTCATCGAACGGTTCCCGGCTCATGGGTGGACTTCCCTATCACCTTCGCATGTCTCGTAAGTGTGCCAGCACTTGAGATTTTGCCACAAAATCCCACTCTATGCTTCCCACTGCTCACGGCAGTTCACAAAACCAGAAGGTTTATTTTTGGCCCCTTGGGCGTGAGGATAGGAGAGAAAGAGAGAAGAGAGAGTTGTGTTGAAATTGTGAATTTGTGTATCTTATACACACATGTGAGTTTCACATTCATTTCACATATTTGGAATGAATTTGGCTTTTAAAAGTCAAACCATTAAAGCCTCAACCACTCCCATCACTCAATCCATCAAGTTGTCATGTCACATCACTCAAAGTGACTTGTGATTTGACGCTTGATGCAACTAGCGATTTGACGCTTGATTTGATGTGCCGCACTCGAATTCGAAATGCGAATGCGCTCGTAACTAATCTCGGGCTCGGGTTCGCTAATTCCAAATTAACGAATTTTCCGTTGCGTCGTAATTAAATGATTACGCCTAGCGAAGTCACTATTCACATCGCTAACGAATTAATTCTAAATTAATTCGTTCGCCCGAATTAAAATCTAATTTTAATTCCGCGTCGAAATCCAATTTCGTTTAATATATCAAATATATTAATTTATCGATTAATTCCAAATTAATCGTTATCTCTCTTTATGATATTTTATCCCATATAAAATATCTCCGTAATTAATCTCAGATTAATTTTCTCTCTCATCTAATTAATCCCAGATTAATTTAGAGTGCGAGTCATACGTCATCGATGAATCTTTGGGAAGCGACCCATGAGATCCCCGGATATGTTGGCAGTAAATTCAGTCGTCGGACTATCCGAACACGTAAGTACCTCGTACTACGTTTATACCGATTTACAAGACAAGGTTGGCCTCTAGCAAAGCGCCATGCCTCCCAATTCTCCGGAAACATCCTTACAGGAATAAATAATCTGTATCAAGCGTAGTATACCGTAGTATTGCGTATTTCTGTCCAGTATAAGATGATCACGTGCTAGGCCTAGGGCTGGAATTGTGTCTGCCCCGTACGAAACACATATCAGATGTATGGTGACTAGTCTCTATAATCGGATAAACCTGACCTTGTCATTTTATCCCTATAGCTGCAGCATTTAAGAGAACCAGTCCCGTATCCTACGTGACCATCATCTCCATATGACTGGAGTGACACTTCCATCTTGACATCACACCCAACACACTACGATTCTCAATATACCCAGTATTGGCGTACACAGAACCAGTTAAAGCCCTGGACGACCGCAACCAAATTATATTGATTGTCGCAAGTATTAGCGGTGCAAGTCTCAGGTTAAGACCAAATACACCTACCCTGATTTCGGACTTCCATAGACACATAGTCATACTACCAATGGAATTCCGGGGGGGTCTATGCAGAGCGAAGCTGTTTCCCGTACCATCGGTAAAACACAACCTCCTATTACACTTGCATGAGTATCCTATACCCAAATATATGAGAACTATGTCGTTGTGCCCTCACAACGCGCACAAGTGTAATACTAGTCTTTTACGTATTTATCGATGTCCATTCTCGATAATACTTTGACTAGGGATATTTAATGATTTATCCTTCGTGGACTGAAACTGTCTCATATCATTCTCCGTCCAGGAACAAATCATAGGGACCTCTCATCATTTATACATCTAGGTGATCTAATCACAAATGATAAGAGTGCAATCTCCTTTGTCACATAGTTAATTTGTACAACAACACCATGATCTGTACAAATAGTGACGCTATGGGTCATAATTGTCCAACAATCTCCCACTTGGCCTATAGCCAGTCACTCGAGTGCTTAACACCCGAACTATGTACGGTTGGCTCAAACTGATGAGAAATGCTTTCGTCAGTGGATTTGCATGATTATCATCTAATGCGATTTATACGATCATCACATCGCCACGATGTATGATCCGAACGAATCAGATGAATAGTCGAAGTATATATCTGGATCGTTGATGAGACCATTAATTCTTTAGCCTGTGCTGATGCCTAGCTCAGCTGCTAACAGAATTATATCTAATCTAATTAGATTTATTTATCGACCCAGAAGGCTTCTATTGCCGCTTCAGCTGCAGCAATAACCCGTATTTTTTGTTTATTCGGTAACAGTATTTTGCTTGGAAGATTTCCAGCTCACTGTTCCGTTATTCAAACTGTATAGTACCGTTTGTGACTTAAAGTCATTTGATCGGTTTAGGAAACTTGCTACAGTGATCCCAGTCACTTCAAGTTCTCAATCTCCATAGACTAAGATAGCATCCTTAGTTCTCTAAGATACTAACGGATGTTCTTAACATCAATCCAGTGACTATCACATGGATTGGCCTGTTTGTGAATCTATATGCTCAAAGCGTATGAGACACCAGGTAGCGTACATTTTTCAATGTACGATTCCACTGAGAGTTTTCGAAAGTCAAGCTTTCGCCGATAATTATTATGGGAATATCATTTCTAAGAAATGACATATTATCATTATTTTATAGGACATCCACTGTCAGTGCGCTCCCACTAACCCTCTTATATACACAAGAATCTTTTCGTTTTGAATTAAATCATAAACTATTATGATTACATCAAAACGATAATTCCAAGAACCTATGCCTGCTTCAATCCAAACATGGATCGAATAACCTGCAAACCTTGTTTTCTAGTTTTGGGTACGACAAAACCGACAGGATGTTTTAAACATCCTCCAAAAGGTTTCCTTTTCAGGAAAGCGATTTTCCCGTAAAGCTGTCATATTTCATAAATGAAACATGCAGCTTTAGCAAGCATTATCCAAATGGATTTACCATGGCAACAAGTAAAAGGTTGAATCGTAATCAACACAATGTTGATAACGATACCTTTCCGCTACAAGCCTAGCTTAGTACGTTGGTATGTCGCCATCCATGTACGTCTTCCTTGAAGACTTATAGTACCAATAGGCACAATGCCTTGCGGTACATCAACTAGTATCAAAACATAGTTGATATACATGGAATCCATTTCGGACTTATGACACTTTGTCATAATAGGGAGTCGATACCTTGTATCACTTCCTCATACGTAGTCATTTGGTATACCTCAAAAGATAGACATCTTTATGAGGTGAGATCAGAAACCCATACCCCAGGTTGTTTTCTGACTCTCTCCGACATACGCGGTTCTTGTGTATACGAAGATTAATGGTATAGTTTCATCCTTGATGAACTATTTGTGTTCCATTAGGAATCGGTGCCTTGAATAGTATTACTCCGATTTTCATCAAGTTTTACTATCCTCCCACTTACCACTGCATATCGGTATTCCTCTCAGGAAAACCGCATGGTGAGCAACAATCTAATTGTTCTCTTGTGAGATGTATAAGTACAATACTTATGGTATCCCTAGGATAACCTACAATTTGGCACTTATCCAATTTGGGTTTTAGTTTGGTATTATCCAAACGTATGTCTAGCACACCCAAATATTCAGGATTGAGAAACCTGGTTTCTTTCCTGTTCATATCTAATATGAAATCTGTCAAATAGATTTTATGGAACCTTATTCTAAATAAGTTATGCACTATTTATGCTTATCCGTTGAAGGAAATGGTAGCTCAGAGCGACTCATGATTAACCTTAATCATGTCTAACATAATTTGGTTACTCAGTTCGGACACACCGTCACTTGACGTGTTCCGGGAGGAGTCCTCATTGAAAGAATACTATACTCTTTCAAGTATATTAGAAACTTATTGCTTAAGAATTTTCCATTACGGTCTTACCGTGACTGTTTAATACTTTAGCCGATCTGTTTGTCTATTTCGTGTCGAGACTCTAAAAGTTTCCGATTTGTGTTCTTCAAAAGAAACACATAACCATAACGCGATGCCACATCCGTATAGGTCACGAAATATTCATATCCACCTCTAGCCTAGCTAGACATGGGCCTACTTGCTTCACTATGAACTAGGGCTAACAAATTGGTGGCATTTACACTTTTACCAAGTAAATAGTGTTTTAGGCGCTTTGCCTAATAAACTAGATTCGTAGACTTCATTTGAATATAATCAAATTAGTCCAAGTACCCACTCTTCAAAAGTGTGGATATACGATTCTTGTTTAATTATGTCCCAGACAACAATGCCACTTCAGTTTCTTCAGATCAAATCAGTTTGAGCTGTTTGTTTGTCATGTTATATATTCGAGATTTATTTATATTCAAAATATAAATTCTGTTATTCACATCTAATGTGTTTATCTCAATATCATCTTTATATAATAAAACACTTTAGTGTTCTAGAATATAAAGGTTCACCCGCAGTGGGTTAAACACTGATATATAGATAATGTTTCTAGTCAAACTAGTTACATTATAATAGTTTCCAAATTTAGGTACATACCCGAAGGTAGTTCCTAAACTTAGGTATCTACGGTTAAAACAGTGACTTTCGTCCCGTTTCCTATTCGCAGATAAATCTCTATTGAAGTCAGTATCCTGTTCAAAACAGATTCTGAACATCAATATATATTTATATCACACTAAGTATCTAAAATCCAATTTTAATACTAGTAGTGAATATATTTATGACAAACATATTTGAAGTCGGAGCCTTGCTCGTCTTCAATTCCTTCATGTCTGCTTTGTCCAAACGGCAGTCACGCTTCCGCGATCCCATTTGCCACAATTTAGGCAGACATTTTGGGATATGTTCGTTATCTTCCCAGAAGATTATAATGATTTTGCCTTTGCCAGTTTCAACACTCCAGAAGCCTTTGGCCAAGCCTTGGCCTTCTAGAATATCGAAGTAAGGTGCGCCTTGCGCTACTTGCCTAATTGCAAACTTTGACTTTATCTCCTTGAGAACAGTCATTAACTCTCCAAGAGTTATTATTGCAATTTTAGTACTTTAAAAATCTAAGGATAGATTATTTGAAGATCCTTCAATTTCATTATCATACTTTAATGATCTAATCCTTAGTTCTGATTCAGAAATTAAGGAGTCTACTGCGACAAGCTAAATGGATTAAGCACTAAAGTTATCATTACATAAATCTTCCAAAGATTATGCTCTATTATTTGCTTAACTCCGGGCTTAGGCTTAATATATTATTTTATCAAATAAAATAACTTATTATTTTTCCAGGACCATCCTGAAATAATTCCCAATTTGAAAATTAAACCATTTAAATACATTTTCCCTAGAATTATGTATTAAACGTCAATCTTTCATTTATCTTGATTCTAATAGTCTAACTATTTAATCAACGATTTGTGGTACTATTTATTATAATGATTATTATAGTCCAACTATATAATCAAATATAATTTTAAATTAATTAACCTCAATTACATTGATTACTATAATCCAATTATAAAATCAACTGTAAATTGAAATTAATTAATTCAAATATATTGATTACTATAATCCAATTATATAATCAACTATAATACAGTCCACTGCTTTAATTAAAACAACAATTAAATATTAGTCCAACTAATATATTAATTTATATGACGAATGTGAATGATATTGTTTGAGCGCGTATGGCGAGTAATTGAACGAGTATTGCAAATTCAATTCTTGCCTCCCACTATTTTTCGGCGAGCCTCTAACCCTCTGTCGAGTACTCGGGAAACCGTGTTTCCTAGTGGGCTAGGATCCCGTTAAATATCACACAATCTTGACTTTGGCCAACAAATTGTATGATAATTAACTAGGTAGATCTCTAGGATCGATTGGATCTAATCCAATTCCTAGATCCGGTAGGGGGACATCCAAGTCTGAAACATATATCTTATATATGCCAATACATCCAATGTATTACCTAACCTCTTTCCTCTGAATCAACTAAGCCTTGGCTTTGGCACAACAAACTTAGTGATCCCAGTTAAGCGCGACCCATTGACTATGGAAAGCTTCGTAATCAATGTCGATGGACAAGAAGTGGTCTTGACTTTGGCCAACAAACCACAACTTGGACAAGACACTGACATGGAACAAAGCTCTCGTGATTCAAACACATCCTCGACGGACAAAGGCCTTGACTTTGGCCAACAAGCCAATGCCAGTCTCGGATCTTGAGTGAGAATCACTCAATGGAAGGAAAAACGCTTAATATCATGCGAGGGTTTTTCGCGTGCAAATTGGCAACCAATTTATTATCTTTGTTAAGGTCTCATCATCATACACCCTTAAACATGAATTCTAAACACATAATAAAGTGCATATGAATAAAATAATAATGATATGCGGATGGATACTTTACACATTGATCCTAGATCAAATCTCTCCCTTTCTCTCTCCCGCTAGCACATGTATTACTTCTACCCGTTACACTACACTTCTAAAGAAACCTCATTTACATTGAGGGGAATATGTGAGAAGAGAATACAAAGAATAAGGAGGTGATAAGGCTGGACACGCAGGTCCAATTTAATAAATCAAATTTATTACAACAATTTTTAAAATTGTCCCACCCATCTAATATCCATCCGATATACATTATTCATGCATCGCAACCATGTATTCACACAAGCATGTTATCAATCAATCTAATCAAATTAATTAATCTGATAATTAGTGATCATCCAATGTTCAAACAACGATTTGATTTTTGCTCGAGTCAAACTCGTTTTGTGAATAAGTACTCAAAGTACGAATTCTCGAATTAAATTAAACTACATAATTAAATCCAATTTAATATGCATTTGACCGGCGTAAACACACACGTATAACGCAAGCGCACGTATCATTCAAGTAGTATAAAAATATCGATCCCATGAGGACTTAATATCTAATCTATTAATTTTATGAGGTCAAATGATTACTAGTATCTAACAGGTTGTTTGATTGATTTGAAATGGTGACGATTCTAAATTTAAAAACAAGTAAATAAAATTGTTCGAAAGTAGGTTTTAAGAAAATTCAATATTAAAAACTATCTAGGGTTTTGATTTCTTCCAATATCATTTTAAAGATGAAGTGGTTATCTTAAAGTTGGGTAATATATTGATTTATTAACCTGGAACACTAAATTATGTGTAAGCCTCTGTCGATGGTCAGACAAAAATACCCAGTTTAACCCAATTGAACCATATGTCTATGTCAACCAAATTATCTGGATTCATTAAGTTTAAGTTCCAATTATGGCTACCCCCGCCCGACATGTATATGTCTATCCTGTAAGGAAATCTATTAAAGGGTTATCTATCCTCAAGGTAGATCGTGGACTATTGAGTCTAAGGTCTTAAACTTAAAATCCCTATGTCTAGTTCATTTTAAGTTTCCCAGTTCAATTTTATTAATGGCCAGTTAATGAAAAAGCATTAAGATTAAGACTCAATAAATAAATCTTTATATTACCCAAACTATAATCTAA
The DNA here is from genome assembly GCA_019454045.1 of Zanthoxylum bungeanum. NCBI lineage: Eukaryota > Viridiplantae > Streptophyta > Magnoliopsida > Sapindales > Rutaceae > Zanthoxylum > Zanthoxylum bungeanum. Next base: position 34,355 of record SKCR01007476.1, on the reverse strand, counting down.
CCCCTTATAAACCGGTGATATTGGATTTCATCACAACCCCAGATAACTGGCTTAGTTACGACACATATTTACAGGTAGTAAAAATTTAAATAAAATAAAAGACATAAAGTAAAATACTGAAAATTAAATACTGAAAAGTAAATTAAAGAAAAGTAAATTGCTGAAAGTAAATTGCTGAAAGTAAATTGCTGAAAGTAAATTGCTGAAAGTAAATTGCTGAAAGTAAATTGCTGAAAGTAAATTACTGAAAAGTAAAAACTGAAAATTAAAGAAAGAAAAGTATTGTGCGTAAAAGTAAACTGCGGAAAGTAAAAACTGAAAAGTACAGAAAAGAAAGTGCGAAAGCGGAAATTAATTAATGAAAGCTGTAAATAAACAAACAAGATACAATCTTCTTAGTATTCTTAAGGAATTCCTTAGAAGAAAGTATGAATTTTACAAATGAAATGGCTTGGTATTTATAGGCAAAATTTTGCCTCCATCAAATCATCCACCAAATCAATTATTAATTGCTCCACTAATTACTGCACTAATTGCTCCACCAAATCCATTATTAATTGCTCCACTAATCTCTTATCATGTTTGGTGATGATTTGATAATTTTTATTATTTATTTATTAATTTATTTTTTGCTTTGAAAATGATTGAAAGTGACTTTAATAATTACACACAACACACTTCTGGATGGTTCATCAATTTCGGGCATGAAATCTTCAGAATTAGAAATTATTTTGTCTTTCAAAGCTGCAGATCTTTGAGTCTTCTTTAATCTGGAACTTGAATCAGTGCAATCCGATATCAGAGTAAAAAGTGATGCCCAAATTACGAAAGATGCAAAAAATTGGAATTTCCAAAACTGCACTTCGTCAAAAACGCCATTTCAAGTTTTCAATCTCCAAAATTAAAATATCAAGTCCAATAATTGCCCTTATTTGACCCATATTTCATCCTAAATGATTTCATTGAGACCCGATATTATTTTATCTGCAAAATAAAATAAAACACATCAAAACGTTCATCAAACCCGAGAAACTAAACAAAAGATTAAGTTAAAGGGGCGGTAAATATTGATATATTTTCCACTCATCACACCCCCAAACCTAACATTTTGCTAGTCCTCGAGCAAAATAATAAAATAAAATACAAGAAACAATTAAAATTAAACTAAGCCACTTTCGTAGGGATCACGGTTGCATTTAGCGTATGCAACAAGCCTTTAACCCCTAGGTGTCCCTAGTGGACGAGTTGTAGTCTCGTGAGGGTTTACATCAAAGATACCCATAAACATTTTACCAAAGTAAAAAGTTAATAAAACTATTGCACACAAAATCAAAAAGACAAGAGAAAAAAGAATAAAGAAGTTAGTGACTAATCATGTTAAACTTCTACTCAAAGTCAATAGTTGTTTTGTTTCATTCTAAATTACCGAATAAGTAAATTCTCCGATTATTTTTACCATTCTCCATATACACAATCGACAAAATATTAATCAACTCATTTTTTCCCACAACAGTCACAAGTGTAGTTGATAAGAGAGTAATATTTTTGTCCTAAAGTTTTATCAGAATTCACATCTTTTTGCAGCAATGGAATAATTTTTCTGATTTTTCTGATTTATTTTTATTTTTTTTATACAATATCTTTCGTCTATGTAGCGAGCTTTGGGTCGGTGACTCCCAAACCAATTGGCTTTAGGGAACCAGGTGTTAAGACACCCCTACGGACTTAATACTCATACTTCATATATATAGTTTTTGCAGCATTTTGATCCATGTAGCGAGCTTTGGGCCAGTGACTCCCAAACCAGTTGGTTTTAGGATACTAGGTGTTAAAACACCCTTACAGACTTAATAACTCGAACCTCAGATTTTATTTTTTTTTTTACTCCATTGCTTTTTGAGATGCTTCCTCCAATTAAACTAGAGCAATGAATATTACAAACTTTTCAATTACAACTCATGTCTGTATGTTACTATGCATGTTGATAATATCTGCTAACTGAGCATATGAAGATCCTTTTTTAGTCAGTATTATGGAGAATTCACAAATTAAATAATTTAAAATGAAATAAACAAAAATTATCTTGTTTCGAAATAGGTTTGAGATACGTCTCAGGAGTGGAAACTCCTTACTCAGCTTTCTCTTACCAATTTCCCCTTTTAGTCAAAATAAAAACATAAGTACACAAAATATTTTGTAATTTTTGAAAAAATTTAATTTTTTTTTGTATTTTTTTGAAAAATTTTGGACTAAAAATAAAAACAACACACAACTAAAAACAAGGTACTGATCAACTAATTTCCTCCCCCAAACCTAAATGAGACATTGTCCCCAATGTCTTAAACAGTAAAAGAAGAGTGTAGAAGATAATACCTGGTTAGCTGAAATTCTACAGGAAATTAAAGGTTAAGATCCAGATTAATCCGACGCCTCTTACCACGATGGTCCTCAGACCAATTTATCTTTGAAAGGATAGGATCAACTCGTGGTTCATAGGCTAAGAGTTGGTTAATTAAATCCGGAGCAGTTTTGGCAGTAAAGAGGAGTTCTTTCAAAGGTTATGACACGAACCCATTTCTCCGGGCATCATCAAGAAATACAAAAAGAAAATCATAAAATCCATCAACGTTAAACAGCCCAATTGGTTTCTGGTGTATGTTCAGGATCGCCCAAGATAGCACAATAAAAATTTCCTCCAATGTACCCAAGCCACCTGGCAAAGCAATAAAAGCATCAGCACGGTTAATCATTTCTACCAGTCGTTCAGACATACCTGGCATGATCAGTTCCTCTCCGTTTGATGGTTCAATAAGATTTGCCTCTGCCAAGGGTTTTGGAATGATTCCCAAAACGTGACTGCCTTATTCTTGTACGGCATTTGAAACGATCCCCATAAGTCCAAGATTGCCTCCGCCATATATTAAGTGCATATTTCTTGCAGCTAAGACTCGACCCAATTCTTGTGCTGCTTCCACGTATTGTGGCTTAACACCAACACTACTACCGCAAAACACACAGATGTTTTCAACTCGTCTTCTTGAAGTGGCTTCCATTTTTTTTTTTTATGTATTTCTTTATCAACTCTGGATGCCTTCAAAAGTGCAATGACAGGCTGAATTTATAGTACCTGAAAATGGTGAGTAAAAATAGCACAAGTATCTTCCAGAGGACGATTAGTAGCGAAATAATATCGTGATAGTAAAAAAGGTCTGGATCCTGTCGGAGAAAATAAAAGAAAACAACAAAACAAATTACAATTATTAAGAAAAGACAAAGAGATATAATATTTACAAGAAAAGTAACGGCTTGATTGACGTCTATGCGTCAGGGACAAGCTTCCCATCCAATTTTCTTATAACCTGGCAAACAGGGTCTTTTTGAGTCAGATTCCCAAGACTTAATTGTTGTCTTTCTTTTTGGAATTGTGTATGTAATTTGCGAATGGCTATGTGAACATATCCACTGGGATGCGTCTCAAGAGTTGAAGATATATCATATAAAGACTCCTTACTCAAGCCATCCCTAATGAATTTAATTTTGTCTTCGCAATTATCAGACACTATTCCTAAAGAACGACAACGAGTATTGCAATTCCAGCATGCACATTTGTAACAAACACTCATTTTCTTAGCTCTACGTTTCTTTGCATAGGTGCTTCTTCCAAAACCAGGCAGATGTGAAATAAAAGAGTCAGAAGACTCACCTGCCAATCAAACATGTGCTTCAATTAACCAACGAATGTCAGTAGGAATACCTTTAATCATCAGTAATCTCATCCGTTCCAAGCGAGCTTTGTAAACTTTCATTAGAGATTTTTGAGGGAGAGAAGGAAATTACTTGTGAAGATTTGTGAGAGCTTCTTCCATCTTGAAATGTCTTAATCTGCAAAAACTAAACACACAAAATTAAATCACACCAAATCACAATATATACAAAAATTGCATGGGTTGCCTCCCTGCGAGCGCTAAGTTTAAAGTCGTCAGCTAGCCGTGACTTCTCGAACGTTAGGCTAGATCTGAAAGTGTGACACTTTATTTTTGTCGCTCAAATGATTCTCCCTAGTAGTGCTTAACACGCTTGTTTTTAACCTTGAAAGTTTTGTTGGAGTCAGGATCATGTATCTAAACGGCTCTGTCTGGTAAAACCTTGGTGATCACAAATGGACCTGACCACCGTGATTTTGGCTTCCATGGGAAGAATTTCCCCTTGATTTGTTTAACAGTACCTTCTGCCCAGGTTCCAGTTGTATGCGCACTAACTTCTCATCATGTCTTTTCCTTGCCTTTTCCTTGTACAATTTGGCATCCTCAAAAGGCTGTATGTGAAATTCCTCCAATTCGTTGAGCTGGTGGAACTTTTTCTCTTCTGTTGCTTGTAGTGCAAGAATAGGCTTCTTCAGTACGCAATGCACTTTATCTTCAGGCTCCACAGGTAATTGACATGCTTTAAGTTTGTCAGTAGAACTTTGTCTTTCATCAGAGTTCTGAACGGTACTATGTATCACATCAAGTCTGAAACATTCCTCTTCCTTTTCATCATCTAGGAAATTCATGGCTTTGAAAACATTGAATGTTACTTCTTGGTCTTGTACCCTCATGGTTAATTCTTCTTTTTGTACATCAATAATGGTTCGACCTGTAGCCAAGAATGGTCTCCCAAGAATGATTGGCACGTCTGCGTCTTCCTCCATATCAAGGACAATAAAATCTGCTGGGAAAATGAATTTGTCAACCTTGACCAGCACATCCTCAACTACGCCTCTTGGAAATACGAGCGTTCTATCAGCAAGTTGTAGAGAGACTGAAGTGGGCATTGTTTCTCCAATTGCAGTTTCCTGAAAATAGAAAAAGGCATCAAGTTAACACTTGCACCTAAATCATATAAAGACTTACCAAGTCATGTTCTCCTATGGTGCAAGGTACAATGAAACTGCCAGGATCTTTCAACTTTGGAGGAAGTTTTCTCTGAATGATGGCGCTGCATTCTTCTGTCAATGCTACTGTCTCGTAATCTCCCAATCTCCACTTTCGTGAAAGAATGTCTTTCATAAATTTGGCATAGCTGGGCATTTGTTCCAACTCTTCTGCAAATGGAATGTTGATATGCAGCTTTTTGAACACCTCCAGGAAACGAGCAAACTGCTAGTCCATTTTGTTTTTCTGAAGACGCTGAGGAAAATGTGGAGGTGGAGTGATCTGTTCTTTTTCCTTTGCTTCTTTTTTCTCCATCTGTTGCTTTATTTCTTTTGGAATATCTTCAATTGTTGCCTTGATTCCAATATCTTTGTTGATTTCAGTACCACTTTTTAACATGATGGCATGACATTGCTCATTTCCTATGTTCCTCGGATTTGGTTCAGTGTTACTAGGAAGGTGTAGGCATTGCATTTTTGCATATCAGCCCGATGATGAGTCTCGTATGGAGACACTACCTCTTTAGTTGTGAAAGCCGCGGGAAACGGACGTTGGAAGGGTAAAGTTGGAAAATGGAATTTTTGTCAGATTTAACTCGCTTGTTTCGCTTCGGGTTCGCTTGTGGAAACTCTATTTTAAAACACACCAAACCCATTTAAAACACATCTCACAATTAAATAATTAAAATATTTAAAACACATCTCACAAATTAAATAATTAAAACCAATTAAATTAAACTTAAAGTAAATTAAATTAAATCACATTCACCAATTAAATTGAACTTGAAATTAAATTAAATTAATTCTAATTAAATTAAATTCTTAATTTAAATAAAACACACTCCTAATTTAATTAAATCACCTTCCTAAATTAAATTGAATCCCTTTCCTAAAATACATAAATCACTTCCCCAAATTAAAAGATTTTCCATATCACATTTTAATTAAAAGATATCCCCAATAAACACACAAATCCTATTCCTTCTCCAACAAGGTAAACCCCCTCTCTTGGCCTATAAAAATAACCCTTCTCCACACAAACCAAACCCTGGCTGATACTCACAAAAAACACATCATAAACCCTTCTCGCCTAAGCAACCCAAATGCACCCTACCATTACCGCATCCAGCCCCTTCACAGCCTTCAGACCACACTGCCGAGCCCACAAATTCTCTCCATTCACTAGCCCTCACGCACACACTCACCTCACCCTCACAATTGGACCACACAAGCACCGACAGCTACAACACACCACACTCACGTTACAGCCCACACTCCACACACTGCCATAAGCCATCTGCCCCTTACACACACGCTCACGCACCTAGCCCTCATCAGTCCATCACGCCTAAGCTTCACGCACACACTCAACTCAGCCCACACTCCACACACTGCCATAAGCCACCTACCCCTTGCACACACGCTCACGCACCTAGCCCTCATCAGCCCATCACGCCTAAGTTTCACGCACACACTCAACACAGCCTCACGCACGCAGCCTCACACCACACGGCCCTTACTGCCTTCAACATAACTCCCTCACATATTGCACCTAGTTCAGCCGTATAAGCACCCAAAAACCAGCCCAGTTCAGCCGTATAAAATACTCCAAAATAGTCCCCGAATTAACCAAACTGCACCCTGAAAACTGTCGCAAACAGTCCCTAAACTGCCCCAAACCAGTCCAAATAAACCGAAAAATAGTCCCCAAATTACCCTAAAACAGTGACAAAAAAATACAACAAAAATAGCAGCGAAACAGAGTAAAAATAGCAGCCCGAATAGCAAAACAGCGAGCAAAGACATTGAGTTGGTGAACCAAAAGAGTTGCGGATCATTCACCCTTCCAACGGACGTGTAACGCCCTTTCTTGAGACAACAAAAGAGGTTAGACCTGAGGGCACCTTCTTACTTATCTTCTTTCGTTTTATTCTATTTATTTTAAAATATTATTGCATGAGAGTCGTTTGAGGCATGATGTGATTGTTGGATGAGCGGGATGTGTGTTCCCTTTAATGGTATATCGGATGGAAACCCGGACATAAATTTCATAGCCGATTCCGAATGGACGGTAATATGATCTGCACTCGGGATACAACGCCACGTACCACTTAAGATACACATATCTTGTCTCATCCAAATTTGTATTTGAGCATGTTGTAGTTCTAGGCCGTGTATTTATTTTTAAGCGTGATTTAATTTTGTCTTGTTATTTAATTTTCAAAGCATGATTGTGTTATTTAGGCATGTTGTTTTTCTTCATTCTTTATGCTTGATGTTTCGTTTAGTTTATGTTTATGTTTAATTAGTTATTTGTTTACTTTGGTTTAATGGTTCAATATGCTCGTTGTGTTATATTACGTGGAGTTATTTGGATGAAAGCATGTTGGATCTAAGTACCATTGAGCATGATTATTGAGTAGACTCGGTTGATTAATTGCACAAATCATATCATCACAAGTGACATAAGTAAGGGACCATTCCGAACCCAACGGTTTGAGGTCTTCCCTTGCGAGGGGTGAGTGCGGCCTTAAATCTTTGTCCCGGTTCACACCGGGTGGCGACTCCATGTTATTTCGTACTTCCCAACTAGGTCGCGAGCCTAGAACAGCATCGCCCAGGTTCTGTTGTCTACAGTCTGGCGACTCCACTGGGGATATTTTGAATCGGCCCCGAAAAACATGTCTTGTGATGTTTATGATTTGTGCTTTAGTTAATCGTTTCGATAGTGAGTTGAAAGGGGTTAATCAAAGGCTTTGTTGGAGCTAGGTGATGGTTGGGTGTCTTCCTTCACTCATTACCTTTTCATAAGGAAAAGCTGTGAAGACACCGAGATAATCATTACTTGTAGCTCGTTGTGACAGACTAGTTTGGAGGACTCGTTGTTTATTCCTGACACCAAGCGATAAGAGCCTAAGGGGCTTGGGTACTTAAGAGAGCCTCGCTCCACCCTCCCTCTGAGGAATCTACAACGGGAAATCCATTCGACAGTTAGTCACACACCGTAACTCATTGGCACGTACCGTGAGGTATAAAAAAGGTGCACTCACTTGGTCGCTTGAACCCTTGAGTGGGGAGTCCTAGTACTGGGTAATCCTTCGTCAAACGAGAGCCTTTGTCCACACTCCTGTAAACCCACATGTGAACCATAGCCATATGACCTATTGGGGCCACCCTTTATGCTTTTGATAACCCCATGCATATTATGTCTCATACATCCCATGCATCTCATGCATACATGCATCATGTTAAACCTCGTGTCTTAAAATCCATCATAGATTTCCGTTGGGTTAGGAAAAAGAAGACTTGTCAAAGAAAAGTTTAGCAAACATGGATATCGTGGAAAAGGAAACCGAGGAACAGAGAACTTTACTGCAATGATAGAAAGACCATTGGGGGGCCGTTAAAAAAAAAGAAAAAAAAAGAAAAAAAAAAGAAAAAAAAAAGAAAAAAAAGAAAAAAAATTGTTGTTTGTTTTTAGTCTTTGATAGTTAGACATAAGTCCAATGATGAAATCGTTTGCTTTAGGGTGAAATCTTAGAAACGATAAACGCTTGATGTGCTTTTATCTGATACTTTGAGTGATTGATCTATGTCAGACTCGTAAACACTCCAATATAGGTTCTTAGCGGTGAAAACCTGAGTAACTGGCAAGGTGACTAGTTGAAGAAATTGTAGGTCGGTGAATGACCGTTTGCTTACATGTCTATCTTGATTTGCTTATGTTATGATTGTGGTATGGTTGAAAATGAAAGAAAAGTCTCTAAAGAAAATGAATTGAATCACCTATAACCGATAAGCGTGAAGCTACCCATGGGCGAGTATTAGGACCACCATGAGGAGAAATGCTACCTTAAAGGGTAGGTGTGTTGAAAAAAAAAAGAAGAGAAAGAAAAAGAAAAAAAAAAAAAAAGAAAAGAAAAGAAAAAAGAAGTTCAAAATGAAAAAAGAAAAGAAAGAGAAAAAGAGAAAAAGAGAAAGAAAACCATACCACATTGAGCACAGAAAAGCAACCGCATGCATAATTAAGATATCTAGGTTGGTTTGACCCATCGATCCCGATTTTTGAAACGAAATCATTGAGTTAGCTTACCTAGGGATGAATCCGCAAAGGAACCTTTGCACACACACACTTTGAGTCTGGCTTAGATCATTTATTCAAAGACTTGGATTTGAGTTGCGTTGAATGTTTTGAAGGTTCTCTGGTTTCAATACTGAGCATTCTTTGAGGGCAATAATATGTGTAATTGTTGGGACTATTTCATAGCATATGATATAGTATGATATGGGAGGCCCCACCATGTGGTTCATCTTGACCAAGTACAAACAGCGGAGACTAGAAAGGTAAACCAAGACTGGGGGCGACCAGTCTCCCACATCGCGAATCAGAGACATAACAAGATATTGAGTCATGAGACCAGAGCGAAGACCGAGCAGTCACTAAGGGAATTGACCGAAGACCTAACCCAATGAAATAGGAAATTCATTCATGCATGCATGCATACACATAACGTATTTGCATTCTTTTTGTGTTTGTTTCATTTTGTATTCACAGGTTTCAAATAAGAAAAAGAGAAAGCGGCAAAGACAAGCCAACCAGAATCAGCAACATATGAGTAATAGTTTTGGGGATGAGTCCCAGGGTTGAGGCCCATATCAGTATCAGTTTTAGGGCGAGGCCCACGTCAGTATCAGTCTGGGGGCGAGGCCCATATCAGTGTCTGTATGGGGGCGAGGCCCACATTAGTTTCAGTTTGGGGTCGATGCCCATATCAGTATTAGTTTGAGGATAAGTCCCGGGGTTGAGGCCCACATCAGTATCAACTTGGGGCGAGGCCCACATCAGTTTGGGGTGAGGCCCACGTCAGTATAAATTTTGAGGCAAGGCCCACATCAGTTTCAGTCTGGGGACGAGGCCCACATCAGTATCAGTTTGGGGCGAGGCCCACATCAGTATCAACTTAGGGTCAGGCCCACACTATCAGCAGCATCGGGAATAAATCCCAGGGTCGAGGCCCACATTATCATCAGTTTCAAGAATGAATCCCAGGGCCGAGGCCCACGTCTTCAGAATTTGGAATGAATTTCAGGGCCGAGGCCCACGTCTTCAGAATTTGGAATGAATCCCAGGGCTGAGGCCCATATCGTCAGAATTTGGAATGAATCCCAGGGCCGAGGCCCACATCAGCATCAGTATCAGTCTTGCCGGGTATGGCACTCTGGGGGCGAGGCCCACATCTTTATCAATATCAGCATTGCCGGGTATGGCATTCTGGGGGCGAGACCCACATTACATCAGATCAGTTCTGCCAGATATAGCACTCTAGGGGCGAGGCCCACATTACATCAGATCAGTTTAGTCCGGGAATGGACACGCCGAGAATGGCACGCCGGGAATGGCACTCCGAGAATGGATCAGAGTTCGAGAATGAACAAGCCAGGAATGGTAATCCGAGAATGGATCAGAGTTCGAGAATGAATAAGCCGGGAATGGTAATCCGAGAATGGATCAGAGTTCGAGAATGAATAAAGTTGAGAATGGCACTCCGAGAATGGATCACTGTTAGAGAATGAACAAGCCGAGAATGGCACTCCGAGAAAGTAGCACAGTTCGAGAATGAACAAGCCGAGAATGGCACTCCGAGAATGGAGCACAGTTCGAGAATGAACAAGCCGAGAATGGCACTCCGAGAATAGAGCACAGCTCAAGAATGAGCACGTCGAGAATGGCACGCCGGGAATGGCACTCCGAGAATGGAGATATAGTCCGAGAATGGACACGCCGAGAATGACACGCCGGGTATGGCACTCTGGGGGCGAGGCCCACATCATTATCAGCATCAATTTTTTTTTTCCGGGTATGGCACTCCGGGTATGGAGACATCAGTATCAGATCAGCCAGGTATGGCACTCCGGGTATGGAGACATCAGTATCAGATCAGCCAGGTATGGCACTCCGGGTATGGAGATATCAGTTTTGCCAGGTACGACACTCCGGGTATGGAGATATCACAAGCTGCAACACCCTAGGTACGGGGTTAGCATTCAGACTTTTGTGGCTCTCTAGGTACGGAGACGTCACCGCGACACCCTAGGTACGGGGTTAGCATTCAAACATTTATGGCTCTCTAGGTACGGAGACGTCACCGCGACACCCTAGGTACGGGGTTAACACTCTAGCATTTGTGGCTCTCTAGGTACGGAGACGTCACCGCGACACCCTAGGTACGGGGTTAGCATTCAAACATTTGTGGCTCTCTAGGTACGGAGACGTCACTGCGACACCCTAGGTACGGGGTTAGCACTCAGACATTTATGGCTCTCTAGGTACGAGACGTCACCGCGACACCCTAGGTACGGGGTTAGCACTCAGACATTTGTGGCTCTCTAGGTACGGAGACGTCACCGCGACACCCTAGGTACGGGGTTAGCACTCAGATATTTGTGGCTCTCTAGGTACGGAGACGTCACCGCGACACCCTAGGTACGAGGTTAGCATTCAGAAATTTGTGGCACTCTAGGTACGGAGGTGTCACTGCGACACCCTAGGTACGGGGTTAGCATTCAGACATTTTGTGGCTCTCTAGGTACGGAGACGTCACTGCGACACCCTAGGTACGGGGTTAGCATTCAGACCACAGCGACGCCCTAGGTATGGGGTTAGCACGCCAGGTACGGCGTGTGGACTATTCAGACATTTGTGGCTCTCTAGGTACGAAGACGTCACTGCGACACCCTAGGTACGGGGTTAGCATTCAGACCACAACGACGCCCTAGGTACGGGGTTAGCACGCCAGGTACGGCATGTGGACTATTCAGACATTTGTGGCTCTCTAGGTACGGAGACGTCACTGCGACACCCTAGGTACGTGGTTAACATTCAGACCACAGCGACGCCCTAGGTATGGGGTTAGCACGCCAGGTACGACATGTGGACTATTCATACATTTGTGGTTCTCTAGGTACGGAGACGTCACTGCGACACCCTAGGTACGTGGTTAGCATTCAGACCATAGCGACGACCTAGGTACGAGGTTAGCACGCCAGGTACGGCATGTGGACTATTCAGACATTTGTGGCTCTCTAGGTACAGAGACGTCACTGCGACACCCTAGGTACAGGGTTAGCATTCAGACCACAACGACGCTCTAGGTACGGGGTTAGAACGCCAGGTACGACATGTGGACTATTCAGACTTTTGTGGCTCTCTAGGTACGGAGACGTCACTGCGACACCCTAGGTACGGGGTTAGCATCCAGACAACCAACATCATCAGTGCGGCACTCTAGGTACGGAGACGCAACCGCGACGCCCTAGGTACGGGGTTTAGCATTATCAACTCAGCACAGCAGGCAGACCAGGTGACAGCTGGCGAGCTAGGTAAGTAAAAATGCATTGCACGTACTTTGATAGGATTGTCATTGTCACACACTGCACAAGTCCCATCAAAGTGGGGGCGACTGTAGGCATTGCATTTTTGCATATCAGCCCGATGATGAGTCTCGTATGGAGACACTACCTCTTTAGTTGTGAAAGCCGCGGGAAACGGACGTTGGAAGGGTAAAGTTGGAAAATTGAATTTTTTTCAGATTTAACTCGCTTCGGGTTCGCTTGTTGAAACTCTATTTTAAAACACACCAAACCCATTTAAAACACATCTCACAAATTAAATAATTAAAATATTTAAAACACATCTCACAAATTAAATAATAAAACCAATTAAATTAAACTTAAAGTAAATTAAATTAAATCACATTCACCAATTAATTGAACTTGAAATTAAATTAAATTAAATTCTAATTAAATAAAATACTTAATTTAAATAAAATACACTCCTAATTTAATTAAATCACCTCCTAAATTAAATTGAATCCCTTTCCTAAAATACATAAATCACTTCCCCAAATTAAAAGATTTTCCATATCACATTTTAATTAAAAGATATCCCCAATAAACACACAAATCCTATTCCTTCTCCAACAAGGTAACCCCCTCCCTTGGCCTATAAAATAACCCTTCTCCACACAAACCAAACCCTGGCTATACTCACAAAAAACACATCATAAACCCTTCTCGCCTAAGCCACCCAAACACACCCTTCCATTACCGCATCCAGCCCCTTCACAGCCTTCAGACCACACTGGCGAGCCCACAAATTCTCTCCATTCACTAGCCCTCACGCACACACTCACCTCACCCTCACAATTAGACCACACAAGCACCGACAGCTACACACACCACACTCACGTTACAGCCCACACTCCACACACTGCCATAAGCCATCTGCCCCTTACACACACGCTCACGCACCTAGCCCTCACCAGTCCATCACGCCTAAGTTTCACGCACACACTCAACTCAGCCCACACTCCACACATTGCCATAAGCCACCTACCCCTTGCACACACGCTCACGCACCTAGCCCTCATCAGCCCATCACGCCTAAGTTTCACGCACACACTCAACACAGCCTCACGCACACACTCAACACAGCCTCACGCACGCAGCCTCACACCACACGGCCCTTACTGCCTTCAACATAACTCCCTCACATATTGCACCTAGTTCAGCCATATAAGCACCCAAAAACCAGCCCAGTTCAGCCGTATAAAATACTCCAAAATAGTCCCCGAATTAACCGAACTGCACCCTGAAAACTGTCGCAAACAGTCCCTAAACTGCCCCAAACCAGTCCAAATAAACCGCAAAACAGTCCCCTAATTACCCTAAAACAGTGACAAAAAAATACAACAAAAATAGCAGCGAAACAGAGTAAAAATAGCAGCCCGAATAGCAAAACAGCGAGCAAAGACGTTGAGTTGGTGAACCAAAAGAGTTGCGGATCATTCACCCTTCCAACGGACGTGTAACGCCCTTTCGTGAGACAACAAAAGAGTTAGACCTGAGGCACCTTCTTACTTATCTTCTTTCGTTTTATTCTATTTATTTTAAAATATTATTGCATGAGAGTCGTTTGAGGCATGATGTGATTGTTGGATGAGCGGGATGTGTGTTCCCTTTTGTGGTATATCGGATGGAAACCCGGACATAAATTTCATAGCCGATTCCGAATGGACGGTATATGATCTGCACTCGGGATACAACGCCACGTACCACTTAAGATACACATATCTCGTCTCATCCAAATTTGTATTTGAGCATGTTGTAGTTCTAGGCCGTGTATTTATTATTTTAAGCGTGATTTAATTTAGTCTTGTTATTTAATTTTCAAAGCATGATTGTGTTATTTAGGCATGTTGTTTCTTCATTCTTTATGCTTGATGTTTCGTTTAGTTATGTTTATGTTTAATTAGTTATTTGTTTACTTTGGTTTAATGGTTCAATATGCTCGTTGTGTTATATTACGTGGAGTTATTTGGATGAAAGCATGTTAGATCTAAGTACCATTGAGCATGATTATTGAGTAGACTCGGTTGATTAATTGCACAAATCATATCATCACAAGTGACATAAGTAAGGGACCATTCCGAACCCAACGGTTTGAGGTCTTCCTTGCGAGGGGTGAGTGCGGCCTTAATCTTTATCCCTGTTCACACCGGGTGGCGACTCCATATTATTTCGTACTTCCCAACTAGGCCGCGAGCCTAGAACAGCGTCGCCCAGGTTCTGTTGTCTACAGAAGGGTACCTGGCGGTCTGTAACTCTGAGCATTGGCCAATTGTCCCATTTGATTTTCCAGTGCTTTAATAGAGGCCGAATGGCTTTGATTCAATGCTACTTGATTTTAAACCATAGCTGCTAAAGCATCATATTTTGCTTCTTGCTTCTTCAACTGGGCCATCACTTCTATTTCCTGGTTCTTTTTCATGCTCCTGGTCTTTGTTCTGTTGCTGGAATCTGGGTGGTGGGTTGTTCATTTGCCCTGAATTTTTGCTCCATGAAAAATTGGGATGATTCCTCCACTCTGGGTTGTAGGTGTTGGAATATGGATTATTCCACTGTCTGTTGAAATTGTTAACGTAGTTCACTGTTTCTTTATGTTGAATTGGTTCTGGTGCTCCTTCATATGGTGAACTTGTGGTTCAAGCGATGTTCACAACTTGCGTGCTAAGTGTTTATAGACATTTGTATATCACATCCAGCTTGGAATTTAGTGCTGTGTTGGCTCCAACTTCATAAATTCCTACAATTCTTTGGATCATGCTCATTCTGTTGGCCATAAAGAATTGTTGTTGGCTATTTCTTCAATTAAGTCCCAGGCCTGATCTTCTCCTTTTGCCATCAAAGCTCCTCCAGCAGCAGCATCAATTGTGGTTCTCATTATTCCAGAAAGTCCATTGTAGAAGGTTTGGACTTGTAGCCATTTTTCGATCTCATGATGAGGACATTTCCGGAGTAAATCTTTGAATCTTTCCCAAGCTTCGCAAAGGGATTCTGAATCTTGTTGCATGAATGATGTGATGTCATTCCTCAACTTTGCAATTCTGGCTGGTGGAAAGTACTTTGCAAGGAATTTGGTGGCTAGAGTGTTCCAAGTTGTGATGGAACCTGCTGGTAGTGAATGTAGCCAAGCTTTAGCTCTGTCCTTCAAGGAGAATGGAAAAACACGTAGTCTCATTACTTCCTCAGCTGCTTGGTTGTAATTGAAAGTACCGCAAACTTCCAGGAAGTTGCTGATGTGTGGGCATTAGGATCTTCAGTGCATTTCCCCCAAACTGTACTGACTGCTGAATCATCTGGATGCATGTTTTGATGTCACCCGCATTTGCTGGTAAGGGAGGAAGTACAATACAAGAAATGAGTCCGTCAACCACCAAAATGGTTCTGTCTCGAATGGGAATCGGTGGTACAACGTTCAAAGGTTTAGGTTCCATGTTAATAATTGCTTCTTGGCCTTCTCGCCTTTCCCTTCTCAACTGTCTGATGGTTCTTTCAATTTCTGGGTCAAGCGATCGGAGTTCAAAGCTTCTGGTTCGTCTCATGTAGTTTCTGAGAACCTGAAACACAAGAAAACAAAAATTATAAGTAAAAAGAAATTAGATACAAGTAAAGGTATCTAACCTCAAAACTAATAGTGAAAGATAAATAAGTCCCCGGCAATGGCGCCAAAAACTTGATCGGCGTAACACACACGTATAACGCAAGCGCACGTATCGTTCAAGTAGTATAAAAATATCGATCCCACGAGGACTTAATATCTAATCTATTAATTTATAGGTCAAATGATTACTAGTATCTAACAGGTTGTTTGATTGATTTGAAATGGTGACGATTCTAAATTTAAAAACAAGTAAATAAAATTGTTCGAAAGTAGGTTTTAAGAAAATTCAATATTAAAAACTATCTAGGGTTTTGATTTCTTCCAATATCATTTTAAAGATGAAGTGGTTATCTTAAAGTTGGGTAATATATTGATTTATTAACCTGGAACACTAAATTATGTGTGTAAGCCTATGTCGATGGTCAGACACAAATACCCAGTTTAACCCAATTGAACCATATGTCTATGTCAACCAAATTATCTGGATTCATTAAGTTTAAGTTCCAATTATGGCTACCCCCGCCCGATATAGGTATATGTCTATCCTTTAAGGAAATCTATTAAAGGGTTATCTATCCTCAAGGAAGATCGTGGACTATTGAGTCTAAGGTTTTAAACTTAAAATCCCTATGTCTAGTTCATTTTAAGTTTCCCAGTTCAATTTTATTAATGGCCAGTTAATGAAAAAGCATTAAGATTAAGTCTCAATAAATAAATCTTTATATTACCCAAGCTATAATCTAACCCCTTATAACCGGTGATATTGGATTTCATCACAACCCCAGATAACTGGCTTAGTTACGACACATATTTACGGGTAGTAAAAATTTAAATAAAATAAAAGACATAAAGTAAAATACTGAAAAGTAAATTGCTGAAAAGTAAATTGCTGAAAGTAAATTGCTGAAAAGTAAATTGCTGAAAGTAAATTGCTGAAAAGTAAAAACTGAAAATTAAAGAAAGAAAAGTATTGTGCGTAAAAGTAAACTGCGGAAAGTAAAAACTGAAAAGTAAAGAAAAGAAAGTGCGAAAGCGGAAATTAATTACTGAAAGCTGTAAATAAACAAATAAGATACAATCTTCTTAGTATTCTTAAGGAATTCCTTAGAAGAAAGTATGAATTTTACAAATGAAATGGCTTGGTATTTATAGGCAAAATTTTGCCTCCATCAAATCATCCACCAAATCATATTAATTAATTGCTCCACTAATTACTGCACTAATTGCTCACACCAAATCCATTATTAATTGCTCCACTAATCTCTTATCATGTTTGGTGATGATTTGATAATTTTTATTATTATTTATTAATTTATTTTTTGCTTTGAAAATGATTGAAAGTGACTTTAATAATTACACACAACACACTTCTGGATGGTTCATCAATTTCGGGCATGAAATCTTCAGAATTAGAAATTATTTTGTCTTTAACAGCTGTAGATCTTTGAGTCTTCTTTAATCTGGAACTTGAATCAGTGCAATCCGATATCGGAGTAAAAGGTTATGCCCAAATTACGAAAGATGCACAAAACTGGAATTTCCAAAACTGCACTTCGTCAAAAACGCCCTTTCAAGTTTCCAATCTCCAAAATTAAAATATCAAGTCCAATAATTGCCCTTATTTGACCCATATTTCATCCTAAATGATTTCATTGAGACCCGATATTATTTTATCTGCAAAATAAAATAAAACACATCAAAACGTTCATCAAACCCGAGAAACTAAACAAAATATTAAGTTAAAGGGGCGGTAAATATTGATATATTTTCCGCTCATCAGCATTCAATTCTAATTTGCTTATTTAATTCCAAATTAAATACTACAATTTAATAATGAACTTTTACGACTTAAATTCCAAATTTAATCGCAACGGGTCTCAAAGCCCGATTAACGTCCAACGTTAATTTAATTAAAGTCCAATGGGGTTTTAATTAATTTCTTTAGGCGTGGACTTTTGGTCAACTCGGGTCAAACCAAATAACCAAAATCCAATCCGGGAATTATCCCATAAGCCTAGAAATCAATCTTGGCCCATTAGGCCCAATTAAACTTTAAAGGTCCATTAAGTCACATTTGGGCTTTATGGATGCGGTTTTGGGCCTAATTGGATCCAACCAATTTTGCCTAAACCCAACTTTGTACAACAAAGCCCAACAAGCCCAATTACAACACTTAAGCCCAAATCCAATTTTAAGGCCCAATTATAAATAAATCACAAAAACCCAATTTCACAATTTAATTACATGAAGTGCATTACACAATTAATTACCCAATTAACATTTCTAAAACATTAATTAACATAACTAATCATGCTCATTTTCATCATCACATGTCCAACACATTTTGATTAAAATCAAACCCAATTTTACATGCTACATGTCTCGGCCAAGGAGGGGATTTTATATCCGATTTGGTTTCAATCCAATTAATCCCACAATCGACATTAAATCAACGTCCTAATTGATTCTAACTCATCCAATGAATTAAAAATAAAAAAATTCCAAGACAAAATAGGGCACTACCATTCGGCCAAGCCTACTCAATTTGGGGAAAAATGTTCCAAACCAATTTTCTTGAAATTGATCCAATCAAACTTCAATTCAAATACATTTAAGCATATTCATTCATCCAATTTCACAAATTCATGCTCAAAATCAATTTGCCCAAATTTTAACCCTAAACTTTTTCATGCCCAAACTTTGCTCTAATACCATTGTTGGTTTCTATTAAGGTCCCAAGATCAATAATAAGCATGAATCAAGTGTGAATAACAATCGGGGAAGTTACGGAATACTCACATCGATCGGTTGAGCGACGCAGAGGCAACAAAATCAACTTTCTGCCTTCTGTGTACTGTCACGGCAGTAGCAGTCCAAGCTCACTGTTTTTGGCCTTTGTTTGGGTCCTTCGTCAAGCTCCGAGCTTCATCGAACGGTTCCCGGCTCATGGGTGGACTTCCCTATGACCTTCGCATGTCTCGTAAGTGTGCTAGCACTTGAGATTTTGCCATAAAATCCCACTCTATGCTTCCCACTGCTCACGGCAGTTCACAAAACCAGAAGGTTTATTTTTGGCCCCTTGGGCGTGAGGATAGGAGAGAAAGAGAGAAGAGAGAGTTGTGTTGAAATTGTGAAATTTGTGTATCTTATACACACATGTGAGTTTCACATTCATTTCACATTCATTTGGAATGAATTTGGCTTTTAAAAGTCAAACCATTAAAGCCCCAACCACTCACATCACTCAATCCATCAAGTTGTCATGTCACATCACTCAAAGTGACTTGTGATTTGACGCAAAGTGACTTGTGATTTGACGCTTGATGCGACTAGCGATTTGACGCTTGATTTGATGTGCCGCACTCGAATTCGAAATGCGAATGCGCTCGTAAATAATCTCGGGCTCGGGTTCGCTAATTCCAAATTAATGAATTTTCCGTTGCGTTGTAATTAAATGATTACGCCTAGTGAAGTCACTATTCACGTCGCTAACGAATTAATTCTAAATTAATTCGTTCGCCCGAATTAAAATTTAATTTTAATTCCGCATCGAAATCCAATTTCGTTTAATATATCAAATATATTAATTTATCGATTAATTCCAAATTAATCGTTATCTCTCTTTATGATATTTTATCCCAGATAAAATATCTCCGTAATTAATCCCAGATTAATTTTCTCTCTCATCTAATTAATCCCAGATTAATTTAGAGTGCGAGTCATACGTCATCGGTGAATCTTTGGTAGCGACCCATGAGATCCCCAGATATGTTGGCAGTAAATTCGGTCGTCGGACTATTCGAACACGTAAGTACCTCGTACTACGTTTATACCGATTTACAAGACAAGGTTGGCCTCTGGCAAAACGCCATGCCTCCCAATTCTCTGGAAACATCCTTACAAGAATAAAGGATCTGTATCAAGCGTAGTATACCGTAGTATTGCATATTTCTGTCCAGTATCAGATGAGCACGTGCTAGGTCTGGGGCTGGAATTGTGTCTGCCCCGTACGAAGCACATATCGGATGTCTGGTGGCTAGTCTCTATAATCGGATAAACCTGACCTTGTCATTTTATCCCGATAGCTGCAGCATTTAAGAGAACCAGTCCCGTATCCTACGTGACCATCATCTCCATATGACTGGAGTGACACTTCCATCTTGACATCACACCTAACACACTACGATTCTCAATATACCCAGTATTGGCGTACACAGAACCTGTTAAAGCCCTGGACGACCGCAACCAAAGTATATTGATTGTCGCAAGTATTAGCGGTGCAAGTCTCAGGTTAAGACCAAATACACCTACCCTGATTTTGGACTTCCATAGACACATAGTCATACTACCAATGTAATTCCGTGGGGGTTTATCCAGAGCAAAGCTGTTTCCCGTACCATCGGTAAAACACAACCTCCTATTACACTTGCATGAGTATCCTATACCTAAATATATGAGAACTATGCCGTTGTGCCCTCACAACGCGCACAAGTGTAATACTAGTATTTTACGTAATTATCGATGTCTATTCTCGATAATACTCTGACTAGGGATATTTAATGATTTATCCTTCGTGGACTGATACTGTCTCATATCATTCTCCGTCCAGGAACAAATCATAGGGACCTCTCATCAATTATACATCTAGGTGATCTAATCACAAATGATAAGAGTGCAATCTCCTTTGTCACATAGTTAATTTGTACAACAATACCATGATCTGTACAAATAGTGACGCTATGGGTCATAATTGTCCAACAGGGTCTCGGGGAATGTTCCATTCTACCGGACCAGATTAAGGTCCAGGATGATCTCTAGTCGATCAGAGCTGCTGAAGGTCTGGGGGAATCTTCAGTTGGCTGAACCAAGCGAAGGTCCAAGAATCAACTAAACCTGAAGAAGGTCGTGGGGAATATTCCCATCAATTGGAAAAGATGGAGATCTAATATCATCTCCAGTCGACCGGATCTGCTGAAGGTCCATGGGATTCTTCAGTTGACTAAACATGAAGAATGTCCAGTAACCAACTTGACCTGAAGAAGGTCGTGGGGAATGTTCCATTCGACTGGACCAGACCAAACCTGCCGAGGGTCCGATGGAGTCATCAACCTGACCCGATAAGGGTCTCGGGGATTATTCCTGTCGACTGGACCATATGAAGGTTCGTGATAATCTCTATTCGACCAAACCTATAGAGGGCCGAAGGAGTCTTCAGTCTACTAAACCAGATGAAGGTCCAAGTCTTCATCCTCAGTCTACTCCATAATCACTGTCGACTGAACTTTTGGCGTTATACTGACAGAGGGGCAATGTTGGCTTAATTCATTCGTTGACTGGATTTGATCATGTCGAGTGTGACACACTCACAAAGTAGTTCTTTACTCCCAAATATAAGAGTATCGAAGTAATAAAATAAACTGGTAAGTCTGGGGTCGATTCACAGAGAATAAACTGGAAATTTCTCTGATTTAGTTGAAGGGCATCTCCACCTCAAAAATTAATCAGAGAATTATTTAAAAAATATTTTTCCCATTGACTGATTTTTGAAAAGAATAAGTTTCTATTAAGTTTAATAAATAATCTTAATTTTATAAAATTTATTTTATTTATTCTAAAATATGAACTTTGTCTTTTCCTTTTCGCAAAACGGTAATATCAACGTAGAAAAACAATAAAAACCATCATCTCTTAGACTTGGCCTAGGAAACTGCCGAAGACTGCTACTGATATTTGTTTAGTAATAATATTAAAGCATTATTGTTTATCAAATGGTAATTCTGCTTTCCAATAGTCCGTTCGTTGTTGCTTCGTGTGTCCATCAATGTTGAGCAGTATGTACTTCCAAATTAACTTGCATATGCCCAAATTTTAGATAAATTTAAATATATTTTTAGGTATGAAAAATGACATTATAATTATAAGTGATATTATAATTGTGATTGAATATTGTAATTGTCATTGTAGACGTTGAATTTTACATTCGGCCTACAATCGAGAATTTATATGATGGAGGCTCCAACGATTCTGTAAAATAAAGAAACACGGAGCGTAGAGTAGCTAGCTACCCACCGGTGTGGTGGACACTATATGCACTTCGACACTCAAGTCAGTGATGGTGTTGAGCAAAAGAAAATAAGAAACAAGGCAACTCGAGTGTGAAAGCCTAAATTTGAATGATGAATGTTGAGTGTTGAATCATGAGTCATCAGTCATCGGTTAGTGCTTTAATCCTTTAAGCCCCTTCTCATTTGATAGGCTGTGAAGTAGCCTCTTAATCGACTTAGGATTCCTTGGAATAGTTGAATTTCAATCCTTTTAGTTGAGGGAAGTGGAGTTGGGATTGAATTAGAAGTACCTAAATGTCATGGGATTAGGTGTAATCTCATTTGTATTTGGATTGGTCCAAATACTTAGTTTCCTTGTTGAAAAATAATTAGTGCTAGCAATGTCTACTCAGACACCGCATAACATGGTCTGTGGTTCTTAGAAGCATTTCAGGTCTCATGAGCCTCTTACTCTTGTGGGTATACAGGCTCGTGAGCTCTACATATGAGTCTCGCGCATACTCATCTTTTAGTGACTAGATTCGTATGGTTTAGGCATCAGTGGCCGCCCATAACACCATTTTAGGCCAGATGAATGCCATAGGCCATGTTTCGGTTCAAGTCTGATACGTGGGCCTGAGATATAATGAAATTTGGGTCCCTGGCCCAAATTTGACCCCTACAGTTTGTCTCATACTCTCTAAGACAATGGGTCATTGGCTTGGAGAGTATTCAGCGAGCATGTCATATGAGGTATGATTAAAGCATGTGAGCGTACCTGGACATTGATGTCACTTAGACCAGAAGGGGTCATATCATGTTCGACCGAACCAAATAAATATCTGTGATAACTCTTAGTCAACCATACCCGATGATGGAGAATGTATCGTTGACTGGACTTGATGATGGTCAATGATAGCCTTCAGTCGACTAGACATGATGATGATCCGAGAGCTTCTTGAATGTGCTCTGGACTAGATGAATGCCATG
Organism: Zanthoxylum bungeanum; assembly: GCA_019454045.1. NCBI lineage: Eukaryota > Viridiplantae > Streptophyta > Magnoliopsida > Sapindales > Rutaceae > Zanthoxylum > Zanthoxylum bungeanum. Next base: position 11,407 of record SKCR01007476.1, on the reverse strand, counting down.
AGTCAGCCTGACCCGATGAAGGTCATGGAGAATGTATCATCGACTGGACCTGATAATATTCATGATAACCTCCAGTCGACTAGACCTGTAGAAGGTACAAATGACTCTTCATTCGACTGGACCAGATGAAGGCCCATGAACCAATCTGATCAGACGAAGGTCATAGAGAATGTATTGTCGAATGAACCTGATGATTGTCTAGGATAATCTCTAGTCGACCAAACCTGCTGAAGGTCCGAGGGAGTCTTCAGTCGACTGACCAGACGAAGGTCCAAGAACCAACCTGACCTGAAAAAGGTTATGGGGAATGTTCCAATCGACTGGACCAGATAAATATATAGGATAATCTCTAGTCGACCAGACCTGCTAAGGGTCCGATAGAGTATTCAACCTGGCCCGACAAGGGTCTCTGGGAATGTTCCTGTCGACCGGATCAGATTAAGGTCCAGGATGATCTCTAGTCGATCAGACCTACTGAAGGTCAGAGGGAGTCTTCAGTTGACTGAACCAAGTGAAGGTCCAAGAATCTACTAGACCTGAAGAAGGTCGTGGGGAATATTCCCATCAATTGGACAAGATGGAGGTCTAAGATAATCTCCAGTCGACCAAATCTACTGTAGGTCCGGGGGATTCTTTAGTCGACTGAACCAGAAGAATGTCCAGTAACTAACTTGACCTGAAGAAGGTCGTGGGGAATATTTCATTCGACTGGACCAGACAAAGGTCCAGGATAATCTCTAGTCGACCAAACCTGCCGATGGTACGAGGGAGTCTTCAACCTGACCCGATAAAGGTCTCGGGGAATGTTCTTGTCGAGCGGACCATATGAAGGTTCAGGATAATCTCCACTCGACCAGACCTACAGAGGGCCGGGGGAGTCTTCAGTTTACTGAACCAGATGAAGGTCCAGGTCTTCATCCCCAGTCTACTCCATAATCAATGTCGACTAAAATTTTGGCGCTATACTGACAGAGGGGCAATGTTGGCTGAATTCATTTCGTTGACTGTTGATTTGATCATGTCGAGTGTGACACACTCACAAAGTGATTCTTTACTCCCAAATATAAGAGTGTCGAAGTAATAAAATAAACCGGTATGTTCGGGGGTCTATCCACAAGGAATAGATTTAGTAAAATAAAATAACAATTAGAGTAAAAATAAAAAGACTTGATTGAAGTGACGAGAATTTTTAAATTTAGATATAACAATAAATTAAAATACTGGGGGTTAGGGGATCCACTCTTTATATTTTAAATATAGAGAAATCTTAGTTTTTATAATATATAAATTGTCATTATTACCCAGTTAATTTACTTCATGAGTTAATTATGCCAAAACATATAAAATAGGTCATAAAGGCGGTGATAACATTTGTCTATAACAAGTCCAATTAGGTACTCAATTATGCCAAATATATAAAACCAGCTATAAAAGCGGTAACAAAACTTGTCAATAATTTGCCCAGATTTAAATTATTTTCTCATATAATATGGGGTAAAGTATTAATTGTGTCAACCAAGATTTGCTTGTCAACAGCGAATCAAGACACTCTCAAATATAAGAGAAGATTAAATATTAGTTTTCAGATTACAATTCATATATTATAATATAAGTAATATTAATTTATATTCTTCATATTTAGTGTTTCACAATTTACCCCATCAGAATGGAATTAACTACTCATGATTTGAATAAAAACACACATAATTTTATACTTAAAGAAAAAATTACAAGAATAAAACACACAAGACACTTCTTCCAAATTTTTCAAGTGAGAAAATAAAAGAAGCATGTAGAAAATGAGAGGTGAGAACCTCTATTTATAATAGAAGTGCTCATCTCTAAATTATTAATTACAACTTTTCAAATCAAATATAAATAATAAACTTTTACTGATTTTTTTTTTGATTTTATTGATCAATTTGCAAACATTTGTCAAAATCCACCTAAAGGTGGATTGTGACATTTAAAGTTTTATTTTTTTATTTTTTACTTTATTTTCTAATAATTAAAATTACATGCAACACAAATTGGTTTCTTCATCGATTTCGACCTTGAAAGTATCAGAACTAGAAAATCTTTAAAAAGAAAAGTTGTAGATATTTGAGTTTTTGTTCATCTGGAACTGGAATCACCTTAATCAGATATCGGAGTAAAATGTTATGGATAAAATACGAAACTTGCATAAAGTTGAAAGTTCTGAAATTGTACACTGTTTGAACGCCCTTTCAAGTTTCCGGCCTCCAAAATCTAAATGTCACGTCCATTTTTCTAGTTATGCATCCATGTATTATTTCGCCTATATAAGAAATAAAAATCACAATAAAAAAATATAAAAAATAAATTTAATTATTATTCACAAATGTGCTAAATTAAGGGGATTAATGAAAGTACAAGTGTAAAATAATTAATTTTCCTTTTAATAAATGTACATTTTTTAGTGTTCATCACACCTCAACCAGCTTATTACTAGTCCCTAGTAATTAAGCGAAATCTAAAAAGAAAAATTCTTATCCAATTTAGTAATTATTTTATTTCTTCATAAATTATCAAATAAGTAAATTCTCCTATACTTTTTACCCTTCTTCCATGCACCTATAAGAGAGAGTATCAATCAATTCATTTGCCCATAATATTCACAGGTCTTTTTGAAAAGAGTGTAATATTTTTGTCATAAAGTTATATTAGAATTCACTTCTTTTGGCAATGACATTTTATTTATGTACAAAAATAGTTTTTCTAATAATATACATCTTTAACCCTTGTAACGACCTTTGGGCCAGTGACTCCCAAACCAGTTAGTTTTAGAGCACTAGGTGTTAAGACACCCCTACAGACTTAATTGCTCGGATCTCAGATGTCAAAAAAAGAAGTGTATGATTTCTTTAAGCTTTATCTTTAACCAATGTAATGAGCTTTTGGCCAGTGACTCCCAGACCAGTTGGTCTTAGGACACTAAATGTTAAAACACCCATACGGACTTAATTGATCGAGTTAGAAAAGTTACGAAATCGAACTTATTAACACACATATTTGTTTTCAAAACAACTCAAGCCCTACGTTTTACACGAACAATCACTGCTTGCTGAGGCAAGATGTCCGATTACTAAGTAAAAGCTTGATTATTATCATTTTTTTAAAACTAACTGAAGCCCTATCGTTTTACGCGAACAATCACTGCTTGTTGAGGCAAGATGTCCGGTTAATAAGTAAAAAAACTTGGATAGTTTTTTTTGAATAAAAACATAAATTTCATTGTCTTTAGGTGTTACCTCCAACAAACTATAAAAGAAAAAGAAAAAAAGGGAAAGAAAAGAAAATGGTGAATCCCACAAAATCTACTCCGATGTTTCAAGTGTTTAGTAACCAAGAGTATCGTGAAACCCATGATCACTTTTGATTCAAACCTAAAGAAAATAATACCAAATACCTATCATCCCTTGGAGTTCCATACTTCCTGGTGCGAATCCAGCGGTGATCCAACTCTTAGGAGGATATTCAGAGCCAAAAATATTAGATAAGGTACGACATGATGACACCCTCTTTAATATTTATGCGCATATGGGATTTTGGTTTTGATGCAGTATCTCCATCCGGATGTACATTACCTCCGGCCGGACACGCACACACACCCGACTAGATATAGATATATCCAGCCTCGCTTATTGCTTTCTATATTTTATTACATGCCTAGTTATCATATGTGTTAACCGATGTTATTCCTCCATGCATGTTTAGTTACTTTGTTCTATTGTTGTAATATGTGATATGCGTGTGTTTACTTTATTGCTCAAAATAATATGAATGTCGTGCTCTTCTTAATGTGTGACCTATGAATCACGTCCGGCCAGACTTGTCACATGTCCGGTTGGACTTACCTTAAATCTGGCCATATGATTCCCCTATAATATATCGAATGGAAACCCGTAAATAAGTTCCATAGCCAATTCCGAAAGGACGGTAATATGATACGTACTCGAGATACAATTCCACGTATCATATGGAGGATGGCCATTTGATCCGTTTCTATTTATTATTGAATTTATTGCTCGCTTACTACTTTGGTCACCGCAAACTACTATAAACTGCTATTTACCATGTCATTTCATTTCTGTAATTGCCTGATGATATTCCTCATGCTCCACTATGATTATATGTTTATGGAATACACGGAACATCCGTCCAGACTTCCATTACGTCCGGCTAGATATTGATATGATATAGAGCCAACTATGGACACGGAGAGGCCAGACCCAATGAATGCATGCTTCATCATATTCAATTGTTGTTGTAGTAGTTTACTTGTCATTACTGGAATCGTTGTTATCTCATTGTCGGAATTACTGTCCCTACCTATTGTTGTTGAGATTCTGTGTTTCTGGGTTACGCATTACATCCGGTAAGACTTCCAATAAGTTTGGTCGGACATGCATACAAAAACTGACAGACCACGACCACATCTAGCCGACCTCTTCGAGGTTAGGCCCATGCGATGCTTGCCTAGATCTATTTCATTACTTTTATCATTGTTGAAATAACTTATGAACGTTTATTTTATTTATTATCTTGAAATTATATGCTTTATAAATCGTTTCGTGTGTGATCTTTGGAAGTATTCCTAGAACATGCCAAGATCGTCTAAGAGTGATTTGTGTGTGAAAATGAAAGAGGAGTTGTGGAAAAAACTTACTTTGCTTGGATGAATTTCAAGACTTTTTCTTTGTTGAAGATGAAGCTCCAAGCTTGGAATAGAGTTCTGAACCCTTGGGTAAGTTTCCCTATCACCTTGATTCACTCCTTTATGTGCTAGCATGAACAAATTTTGAAAGAAAAATTGCCCCTCCATGAGTGCAAAGTTTCTGTCAAGAGGAGAAGAGAGAGTTTTTCCTTTGCTGTGAATAGTAACTAGTGCTCACTTCCAAAGTTGACCAATTAATTTATACTTAGTTTGTGTGTTGGAATTAGTTTGAGTGTGTCAAAAGCAATCTAAGCTTTTTCTCAACTAATAACAACTTCCATCACTTGTGTAGACATTTGATGTAAGTTGGTGGGCCCCACTTTAAATTCCAAATTTAAGTCAGACAATCCAACACACAACTTCGCTCGGGCCCGGGTTCGTTTAATTCCGAATTAAACGAATTTCCGTTGCGACTTAATTAAATCCAATTTAATTAAATAATAATGCCTCGCAATATTATTACTAAAGTCGCTTACGAATTAATTCTAAATTAATTCGTTCGCTTGAATTAAAATCCAATTTTAATTCTGCATTGAAATCTAATTTCAATTAATATATCCGAGATATTAATTTAGCCCAAATAAATAAATAAAATAGAAAAGTCCAATTTAATTATTAAATTTATTTTATCGATTAATTCCAAATTAATCGCGTTCTCTCTTCTCGTCGAATTAATCCCAGATTAATTCTTGACACAATTAATCCCAGATTAATTATTTCTCTGATAAGAATCCCAGATTAATTCTTGCCGTAATTAATCCCAGATTAATTTTCTCTCTCATAATTAATCCTAGATTAATTCTGTTCGAGTCAAATCTCAACGGTGAATCTTCGGGAAGCGACCCAAGAGATCCCTGGATATGTTGGCAGTAAATACGATCATCGGACTATCCGAATACCTGCGTACCTGGTACCACATTCCTACCGATTTACAAGACATGGTTGGCTTCTAGCAAAGCACCGTGCCTACCCAATTCTCTAGAAATATTCTTCTGCAGAATATAAGATCTTTATCAGGGGTAGTATACGTAATATTGCGTATTACGATCCAGTATCATATATCACATGTTAGGCATAAGGCTGGAATTGTGTCTGCCCCGTACGAAGCATATATCGGATCTCTGGTAACTAGTCTCTATAATCGGATAATCATGACCTAGTCATATTATCCCGATGACTGCAGTACTTAAGAGTACTAGTTCCGTATCCTGCTTGATCATCATCTCCATATGACTGAAGTGTTACTTCTATCTTGACATCACACCCAATACACTATGATTCTCAGTAAACCCAGAAGAGGCGTACACGGAACCTGTTAAAGGCCCAGACTACCAAAACCAAAGTATACTGATTGTCGCAAGTATTAACGATGCAAGTCTCAGGTTGAGACCAAATACACCTACCCTGATTCGGATTCCCATAGACACATAGTCATACTACCAATGAGATTTCGAGGGGTCTATCCAGAGCGAATTTGTTTCCGTACCATCGTTAAACATAATCTCCTATTACACTTGCATGAGTATCCAATACCCAAATATATGAGAACTATGCCGTTACACTTCCATAACACGCACAAGTGTAATACTAGCCTATTTTGCATTATCGATGTCCAGTCTCGATAATACTACGACTAGGGATATTTAATGATTAAACTTTATGTGGATTAATACTGTCTCATATCTTATTAATCTGGTACTAATCATATGGACTTTTATCATTTATATATCCTGGTAATCCAATTACAAATGATAAAAGAGCAATTTCCTTTGTCACATAGTTAATTTGTACAACAATACCATGTTCAGTACAAATAGTGATGCTATGGGTCATAATTGTCCAACAATCTCCCGCTTGACCTATAGCCAATCACTCAAGTGTCCAACACCTGAACTATGTATTGGTCGCTCAAAATTCTACTAAGAAACAACTTTTGGCAGCGGATTTGCAATGTTATCATCTGATGCATTTTATTCGATCATCACATCGCCTCGATGTATGATCTGACGAATCAGATGAAATAGTCGAAGTATATACTTAGATCGTTGATGAGACCACGGTTCTTTAGCCTGTGCTGTAGCCCAACTCAGCTGCTAATAGAACTATACCTAATCCAATTAGGATTATATAGATCCAAAATGCTTCTTTTGTTGCCTCAGCTGCAACAATGTTCTGCTTTTGTTATTTATTCGGCAACAATATCTTGCTTGGAAGATTTCCAGCTCACTGTTATGTTATTCAAACTAAATATGTACCCTTATTGCTACTTGAAGTTGTCTTTGTCGTTTGGAAACTTGCAACGGCGAACCTAGTCACTTCAAGTTCTCATTCTCCATGTTTTAAGAATGCATCATTAGTTATTCTAAGATACTCAAGAATGTTCTTAACATCAATCCAGTGACCATCACCTGGATCGGCCTTATAACGTCTACATATGCTCAAAGCATATGAGACATCAGGTCACATACATTTCAAAAACGTACGAGCTCTGGGAGGGTTGTCAGCAACTTTCTAGATCTATCCAGTAGATCTTTATTCCTAGAATAAAGCCTGCTTCTCCCAGGTATTCCATGGAGAATTTTAATTAAAGCCAAGCTTTCACCGATTATATTATGGGAATGTTATTGCTAAGAAGCAATACATTATCAACTTATAGGACATTCATTGTCAGTGCGCTTCCACTAACCTTCTTATATACACAAGAATCATATTCGTTTTGAATGAAATCATATAACATTATGATCTCATTAAAACGTTGATTTCAAGAACGCTATACTTGCTTCAATCCATAAATGGATCGATTTAACTTGAAAACCTTGTTTGCATGTTTTGGCACGACAAAACCGTCAGGTTGTTGTATAAAACATCCTCCAAAAGATTTCTGTTAAGGAAAACAGTTTTGACGTCCATGTGCCATATTTCATAAATGAAATATGCAGCATTAGCAAGCATTATCCAAATGGATTTAATCGTGGCAACATGTGAAAAAATTTCGTCGTAGTCGACACTATGTCGTTGACGATACCCTTTCTGTACAAGCATAGCTGTGTACATTTGTATGTTGACATCCATGTATGTCTTCCTTGAAGAATTATTTAGTATCAATAGGCACAATGCCTTCTGGTATATCAACCAGTGTCCAAACGTAGTTGGTATACATGGAATCCATTTCGGACTTCATGGAACTTTGCCATAAAATGGAGTCGATACCTTTTATCACTTCCTCATACGTAGCCAGTTTGTCTTCCTCAATAAGATTGACATCTACATGAGGTGAGATCAGAAACCCATACCTCCCAGGTTGTTTTCTGACTCTCTCCGACCTATGCGATTCTTGTGTATTCGAAGATTATTGATACAGTTTCATCCCTGATGAACTGTTGGTGTTCCGTGATGACTTGGTGCCTGGAACAGTATTACTCTGATTTTCATCGAGTTTTACTTTCCTCCCACTTATCACTGCATATAGGAATTCCTCTTAGGAAATCCGCATGGAGAGCAACAATTACATTATTCTCTTATGAGTTGTATAAGTACTATACTTTGGTTTCCCTAGGACAACCTACAAATATGCACTTATCCGATTTGGGTTCTAGTTTGGTATCATCCAAACGTTTAGCGTATGCCCAGCATTCCCAAATCTTCAGGAATGAAAACCCGATTTCTTTCCTGTTCATATCTAATATAAAGTATGTCTAACAGATTTTCATGGAACCTTATTCAAAATAAGTATTACACTGTTTATTGCGTATCCTCAGAAGAAAATTGGTAGCTCAGAGCGACTCATCATTAACCTTACTATGTCCAACAAAGTTCAGTTTCTCTGTTTGGACACACCGTCAAATTAAGGTGTTCCGAGAGGAGTCGATTGTGAAAGAATATTATACTCTTTCATGTAATTGAGAAACTTATTGCTAAAGTATTTTCCACCACGGTCCAACCGTAATGTTTTAATACTTTAGCGGTCTGTCTTTCTACTTCGTGTCGAACTCATTGATTATCAAAAGTTTTCGACTTGTGTTTCAGAAGATACACATAATCGTAATGCGATGCCACATTCGTAAAGGTTACGAAGTATTTATATCCACCTCAAGCCTAGCTAGACATGGGCCCACTTACGTCACTATGAACGAGGGCTAACAGATCGATGACACTTGCACTTTTACCAAGTAAAAGGTGTTTTAGGTGTTGGACAATTATGACCCATAGCATCACTATTTGTACAGATCATGGTGTTGTTGTACAAATTAACTATGGGACAAAGGAAATTTCCCTTTTATCATTTGTAATTAGATTACCAAGATATATAAATGACAGAAGGTCCTTATGATTAGTTCCGGATTGAGATGATATTAGACAGTATCAATCCACAAAGGTTTAATCATTAAATATCCCTAGTCAGAGTATTATCGAGATTGGACATCGATAATGCGTAAAAGACTAGTATTACACTTGTGCGCGTTGTGGGAGCATAACGACATAGTTCTCATATATTTGGGTATAGGATACTCATGCAAGTGTAATAGGAGGTTGTGTTTACTGATGGTACGGAAACAGCTTCGCTCTGGATAGACCCCTCAGAATTCCATTGGTAGTATGACTATGTGTCTATGGAAGTCCGAATCAGGGTAGGTGTATTTGGTCTTAACCTGAGACTTGCACCGCCAATACTTGCGACAATCAATATACTTTGGTTTTGGTCATCCAAGGCTTTAACAGGTTCTGTGTACGCCTCTTCTGGGTATATTGAGAATCGTATTGTATTGGGTGTGATGTCAAGACAGAAGTATCACTCCAGTCATAGTGGAGATGATGATCAAGTAGGATAAGGAACTGGTGCTCTTATGTACTGCAGTCATCGGGATAATATGACTAGGTCATGATTATCCGATTATAGAGACTAGTTACCAGAGATCCGATATGTGCTTCGTACAGGGCAGACACAATTCTAGCCCCAGGCCTTGCACGTGACATCCGATGATGGATCGAAATACGCAATACTATATTACTATGCCTGATATAGATCACATATTCCAGTAAAAATATTTCTGGAGAATTGGGTAGGCACGGTGCTTTGCTAGAAGTCAACCATGTCTTGTAAATCGGTATAAAACGTAGTCCTAGGTACGTACGTGTTCGGATAGTCCGACGACCGGATTTACTGCCAACATATCCGGGGATCTCATGGGTCGCTTCCCGAAGATTCACGATGACGTATGACTCGCACTTTATTAATCTGGATTAATTATAAGAGAGAGAAAATTAATCTGGGATTAATTACGGAGATATTTTATCTGGGATATAAAAATTATTTAAAGAGAGAGAACGATTAATTTGGAATTAATCGATAAAATAATATATTCGATATATTATACGAAATTGGATTTCGACGCGGAATTAAAATTGGATTTTAATTCGGGCGAACGAGTTAATTTAGAATTAATTCGTTAGCGACGTGAATAGTATTTTGCTAGGCATAATTATTTAATTACGTCGCAACGGAAAATTCGTTAATTCGGAATTAGCGAACTCGAGCCCGGGAGTGTTTGCGGGCGCACTCGCATTTTGAATTCAAGTGTGGCCCACAAGTCACATCAACGTCAAATCACTAGTCAATCAATTGTTAAGATGTCTAGTCATTGAGTGATGTGACAACTTGTCACTTGTGATTGATGGTGGTAGTTGGATAGCTTTAATGCTTGTACTTTTTTGACTTTTGGAAATTCAAAAAATGGTATATGTTTTATTTGATTTTAGAAATCAAAACCAACACATTAACACATTTTCTCTCTTCTCTCCTTTCCCTCTCACGCCCAAGGGGCTGTTTTCTTCTTCATTTTCTGCATTTTGCCGAGAATACAATGAGAAGCTTAGGTGATTTTGTGGCAAAAATTACCGAGTGCTAGCACACATTTGGGGTCTTGCGAATGTGATAGGGAAACCAACTTGTGAGCATGGAATCACCAACATAAAGCTTGGAGCTTGGAGATCCATCCATGGTGGTGACCGAAAATCACAAGGAGCACAAATTGAGCCTTGGCCGAAAGCTTGAAGGATTTTTGTGTTCAATGCATCGCCAAATCCGATCAATGTAAGTATGATTCCGCCATGCTTCTTTGTAGTATTCACACATGTGTTTCTTGCTTGAAATAGATCTTGGACTAATAGAAACCCAACAATGGTATCTTGAGCCATTTTGAGCATGAAACTTGATTAGGGTAAAATTTGGGCAAAATTGATTTGAGCATGTTTGAGTGAAATGATTGTTTGAGTATGCTTAATTATGATAACATGGTGTATGCATTGTCAATTTGAGAAAATCGAATTGATAATTTTCCCCAATCACTTGGCTTGGCCGAAAGTGTTGCCATAAAATGTCATGGTTTTTTTGATTTTGATCATTGGATGAGTTGAAATCATTTGGGTAATGTTGATTTAGGATTCAATTGGATTGAAATCGAATCGGACAAAGAAACCTAAAATGCCGTGAATGATGTAGCATGGAAATGATTGATTTTTTGATTCAAATGTGTTGGACATGTTTTGATGATGATAAGCATAATTAATTGTGTAAATTAGTGTTTTGGAAATATTAATTTGAGTAATTAATATGGCATACATTTTAGGTTAATTAAATTATGAAATTTGGAATTTTGGTAATTTAATTAA
>SKCR01007475.1:0-87615 GCA_019454045.1 Zanthoxylum bungeanum | reverse complement strand
GGTTGCCTACCTCTTAAGTACTGGGTGAGCTTTTGAGGGCCATGTGCATACGATGCACATTGAGACGTGTATATGATACCGTGGATTGACACTAGAGCAAGTGGGAGAAATTGTTGGGGTTGGTGCTCAGAGCGCTAATCCGGCCGTATTTATGTCTGATTCATGAATACAAACATCCCCTTATTCCATAATATTACTTATTTATGGTTGCACCTCTGTTCTTATATACATATTCGATCTGATTACGATTAGATTGAAACTAAATATGGTTTAATGATATGTATATATTAGACAAAGGCCCGATAATATATAATGCAGTACACAGTTACAAAGTTAGTTTGTAATTGACATGGGAAGTGTCACTGCTATATGTATATTATTAAACATAGTTCCTAGTCAGATTTGCTAACACGGGTTCGGTTAGTCAAATCCGTTGAGACCAGTACATGTCGTATATCGAGACTTGGTCCGATGGTTTATACCCAATGAACCATGAGTCTAGGAGACTCGATAGACGTGTAGGTGTTATAGTGGATAAACACTGAACGGCTCACCGAAGATTCTTAATGGATGGTACGCCAACGTCAATAAGAATCTTCTCGGGTTGAGTAGCATAGTGGTCCTTCGACTTGAGACACCACTGTGGATGTATGAGACATCCTCCACACTTAGATGGCAGTCACGTCACCGATCTATTTAGATCAGACCTCCGCCTGTTCGTTGGGTGTGGATCGATCCTCAGGATATCCTGTGTGTGTCAAGATAGGATCCGTCAGTTCTGTGTACAGAGCATAGGTAGTCCATATATATTTAGCAGTCTGTTAAATCTGTGGCCACAGTATACATCGGAAGTAAGTTTCGAGTGTTATTTAGAGATTGATAATAGATACGTCGACGAGATAATACCTATAGAGATTTGACGTTACATCTATATCTCTGGATTATCTGGATACCTGTGACGGAGGGATTATACGTATGCAATGACCTCGACCTGTATGATTCAGCTAGTTTATCCGTGATCGTCATAATCTACGGGTGGATAGATTATGTACATGAAATTGGATTTCATGACGGATATACCTGAATCTAGAGAGTCTCAATAATGAAACATACTCGTAGAGCACTAGAGCAACAATTATGAATAATGATGATTATTTATAAATCGTTAATCGTTAAACGAAAATACATGCGAACGGGCCGACCGTCATTTCCTAATTAATGTGTATTTGTATTTAATATATGATATTATTAAATACACATTAATAAATAGTCAAATAAAGGTATTTGACATATATCATCAATATATGTATTTGAGATATTTAAAGTAAATATAATACATATATTTGATATATTTGTATTTATTAATTATTTAATTATTTAATTGTTAAATGATTAATATAATTAAAATATAAATATATCACCAAATGATAAAGTTAGGAAATGATTATAAGTGTAAATGTTAAACTTTACATTAAATGAAAAGTTGTCAATTGATTTTGACTTCTTAAGATATTTGTTCAAAATTGTTTGAAAAATAAAAATATTTTTTTCCTTTATTTTCTTTAATTTCGGCCAATACACTAATATATAAGAGATATATTTTTCTTAGTTGCATTTGTTGACTTAATTAAATATCTATAAAGTGTATTAAGATATTTTATCAAGTTGATCAAATGTAAGATGAAATGAGATTGAAATTAATTAACTTGTATTTGGTTTGGTGAATTTCGGCCAAGGCATCTTGATACAAGTATATATTGTTTTTCATTTCATTCATTGTTACCTAAACACTTTAAAGAAAAACTCCATTAATGGAAGCAAAGGAAGCTTGTGAGAAGAAAGAAGAAATCAAAGAAAGCTTGGATTTTAGTGAGTTTTTCCAACTGCTATTAGAAAGGAAAATGTTCCTTAGGATCTAGGCTTTAACATATGATGTTCTTAGGTATTTCTTTCTTTATTCCTTGTGTTTTTGTTGATGGAAGTGTGTTGTGCATGTTATGATGAAGGGAGGTTGTGACTATTGTAGTTATAAGCTTTCTTTTAAGGTTTTGGAAACCATGTTGCTAATCTAGAGTTGTTGACCCACTCTTAGATGACCTAGATTTGATCTTGAGTTGTTTCATTTGTGTTGAGACTTTGATTGGATGGAAGAAACATGATTGAAGTAGTTGATTTAACCAATTTGGTCTAATTTGTCCAATTTGAAGAAATTGAAAAATTAGGGTTCATGACCAATTCCAAATTTGGGGATTTTCATATATGTTGTGTATTTGGATGTGTATATGATGCATATAAAATTTCATGTTGATTGGATTACATCTTGATGTGTTTTGAAGCATGAAATGACAAAGTGCACAATTTGGCACCAAATGGTGCATTCGGCCAAGCACTTGATTTTTGGGTTTTTTGTAGCTTTTGGTGTTTTGATGTTTTGAACATGCTAAGTTCATCTTAGAAATGATTTAGAATCATTCAAAATTGATTAGATCAATTTCGGACTAAAATGGACAAAATACCATGTAAGGGTAATTTGGTAATTTCACTTGAATATGATTCATTTGAAATTTTATTTCATAATTTGATTATTGGAATATTAAATAAATATGTTTATTTAATTAATTCGAGAAAAAGTTTTGAAATCGGAAAATAGGATTTTCCGCCGCTTCCGCTGCGTTACCGGATATAGCCCCTAAAAACCCCTACAGTATAAGCTATATAAATGTTAAAAATCATGCACCAATTCTTCGTATAAACCGTGAATACTTTAATGGAATAGAAGAAGTCAAATGACCCTATATATTAATAGATACATGAGCAAGTAATATCATATAGCAAAGATAAAAAAATTTAATCTAAAAACTGAATCAGTAGAACCATATTGATATAAAAAATTTGATCGGACAATCTTCAAATGTAACCAAATTGCAGTTGTTCCAATATATTGGAAGGTCGTGAAATAACAGTACTCTACTATATAGATAGTGAAATGGAAAGAGGAACATATCATGTTCTTTTAGGAAATTCCTTCTTAGAGTCTATAGAAGACTATAAAATAGCCAAAGAAGGATTTGAATTACTAATGATGGAGAAATTATATTATGTCCAAAAGTAAGAGATTAAAATGCCTAATGAAATAAAATTTCCACTATCAGTGTATATCCAAATGAATTTATAGACAATAATGAAACAACTTGTGTTCTCTTAGATACAGGATCAGAGATCACATTAGTTAAAACTTTCCTTTGGAAAGGATGGATTGAAATTGAGATACAAGGAATCACTGTAAATTCCAGAGTAAAAAAGATACTTTCATAATCTACCAATACCATTAGGAAGTAAAATCATGTCAATAAAGCATGTATATGCTTATGATAATCTCGAAGTAGATGTACTTCTTGGAAATGATTTTTTTCAACAGTTTGCTCGATACGGACAAACGTTGTATATGATTAAAGTTAAGATCTCATTTGGTCATTTAGTGAAACTTCCTAGAGAATTTAAATTATTTAGAGTTCAACCAGGCCAACGTGGTGACGAATTAATATGGATCAAATTGGAAATTAACACTCTTAGTTATAAATGTAAACAAGCTAAGAAATGCATAAATTGTTTAAACGAATCAGAAATATTCGAAGTATATTTTAACACATCTAGTGAAAATGAATAGAGAGATCTTGAATGAAGAAATAATAGACCGTACACAAATTGAAGAAAATTCCGAAAAATATTTAATGTGTGCTACTTTTGATAATAAAAAGCTAGCAAAAATTTAAAAGTTAGAAATAAATCTAAAACACCCATCTAATTTAATGATAAAACTAAGATGAATGTACATAAGACAAAGAATTGTTATTTTTTTACAAAATAATACCCCATATCCCAAATATATATATATATATATATATTTACAAATAACATATATACTTATTTCATTTTATTAATTAATTATTTTATATTTTATAATTATTTTTATGATAAATTTATATTTTTTTGCTATTTATATATTTATTTATTAATTTGTTTAATAAATATTATAAATTTCTTATTTATTGTTATTTATTTTGTGTTTATTTATTCATTTAATTTTTTGATTTTTTGATTGATTTATTTAACACTACTTATATACGCAATCAAATATGAATGAATATTCGTTGTACGAAACTGAAGAATGAGGCACTCGTTATAGGATACATAATCAATTATAGTACGAAGTATTTGGTATATCACCAAGTGCGTCATGGTAAGATTTTGGAGGCAATATAAAGTAGAATTTGTGTTTTTATATTTTTAAGTGTAATTTTTTATATTATTATTTGTACTATTCTTTTAAAATATATTTTTCTAATATACATGAGAATTTTTTTTTTTATTATGCATAAGTAGTGTTAAATAAATTAAAAAGGAATCACAAAAATTAAATGAATAAATCAACACAAAATAAATAACAATAAATATGAAATTTATAATATTTATTAAATAAATTATAAATAAGATATATAAAGAATAAAAAAAATATTTAACAAAGATTTAATTTATAAAAATATATATATTTTAATTAATAAAATAACAAAATAATTATTTAATAAAATATATATAAATAATCGTTTTTGGGGCAAAAATTAAGAAGGATGGGTAATTCCATAGGGGGACAAGGGAGTGGAATTTGTAAGGGGGGAGGGGAAGCACTATCACTATCTTTATATTGATACTAGTACGGCCCGCATATTGGTCTTGAAAATATTCGAGTCTTATCAGTTTTATAATTTAAATGAGATAATGATTTGTTTACACATAATATTTATATCTCATTCATTTGGCTCTCAATTTTCAAAAATATTAGTAATTCATTGTGTAAGAACTAATAGTCAAAGTTTGCACCGTAAAACACATTAAATAAAAAATTCATGAAATAAAAAATTTAGACTATAAAATATTAATTGTAGAGATTATATGCCACATATATTTTTATTTTAATAGAATATTATACCATATCTTCTTATTAAATTGGTAATAAAAAATAATATATAATTAGGTGTCACGTCAGACATACACACACACACACACACATATAGACCCGGCCACGGTTCCGGTTCGGAACCGAAATCGAACCGGTTGGAACCGGAACCGAAAACCGTTGGCGACCAGTTCGGTTGGGGTTCATCCCCAACTCGAACCGGTCGGAACCGGTGGAACCTTACGGTTCCACCGGTTCTACGGTTCCAAGCGGAACCGTTCGTGTTCCGATTGGAATCGTAGGGTTCCTGTTGGAACCGTAGGGTTCCAACAGGAACCCTACCCCAACGGCTACTAGCCGTTGGGGGGGGCAAGGAGCCGTTAAAAAAAAAATTTTGAGAATTTATAAATTAAAATATAAATTACTAATATATCCCTAATAACGTTAATAAAACGGTTATATTTAGGGGCATTTTTGTATTAAAAAAATTCTAAAAATCTATAAATATGATTCATTTTTCATTATTTCAACACACCAAATTCTCAACTCTCTCATTTCCTACAATTCTCTTATTCTCAATCTCAATTCATACAATTCTCTTATTCTCAATCTCAATTCAATTAGTTGTTAATTTGTTAAAATTTTAACAATTATTCAATTTTCTTATTTTTCTTCCTAATTTCTCAAACGAAAAATGGCAAGCTCATCTGAGAACATAATGTCAAATATGTCAACCCAAGAGAGTGGCCCTAGTGTCAGTGCACAATCACGGAGAAGAGAAGTTAAGGCTCGGTCCTCAGATATTTTCAAAATTCATTTTAATTTGGAACGCATAGAAGATGATTCACAACGAGCAATTTGCAACTATTGTGGGGTTATCTATAAATTTTCTGGTGGATACGGCAATATGATCAAGCATATGGAAAAACATCATCCGGTTAAATTTGGCATTGACACGACGCAAACTCAAATGGCCATGTACGCATCTTCTAGTAGATGTACGAGTGCTGTAGATTTATTTAAATATTCTGATGCAAAAAATAGAGAAGAATTTACGAAATTAACTTGTATGTCACATATTTCTTTAAGCTTTGGTGAAAAACTTTATTTTATTAATTACGTGCATAATGCTTTAAATCCTGCTGCATGTAGAATGACTCGAAACACAACAAAACGTCATATTTTTAAATTATACAAAGATGGTAAAATTATGAAATATTTAAAGAGATGAAATGTCGTATTTCTATATGTTCTGATATTTGGAGTGACCATTGACAAACACACTCATACATGGGTGTGACTTATCATTAGATTGCTGCATAATTTACCATGCAAAAACGAATTATTGCATTTAGAGTTTTTGATGACCAACATACTGCACATAATATTTATAGAATGATGAATGTAATTTTTGATGAATATGGTTTAGTAGAAAAAATTTTAACAATTGGATTTGATAATGCATCTGCAAATACTGCATTCATCAATGATTTAAAAGAAATATGTCAACCAAATTTAGGGGGTCGGTTTTTTCATATTCGTTGAACATGTCATGTCATTAACTTATGTGTGCAAGACGGTCTTAAATTATTATCACCTTTCATTGATCCAATTAAAATGACACTTAACTGTATTTGGTCATATTCTCAAGTTAAGAGAGAATGAACGAAGTTTTGTAAAATAAATGGTATTAAACCGATTAAATTTTCAAGAGATGTTCCAACACGTTGGAATTCGACTTATTTTCTTTTATGTCAAGCATTTCAATACAAAGATGTATTATGTAGTTTTTTTCTTAACATGTTCAAAATGTCACACTTTATCCTAGTCAATGGGATATTTGTGAATTTTTTTTAGATATTTTAAGAGTTTTTAATGATGTTACTTTAGTTTTTAGCGGTGTTTATCATCCTACAGCACATTTATTTCTTCTTGAGAGTTTAAATATTGTTGGCACTCTCGATGAGCATGTTGACATTAGCGATCCTAATGATATTATTTTGTTAGAAGCCGTTACTGTTATGAAGGTAAAATGATTGAATTATTTTAGAGAAATTCATTTACTTTATCTTATTGTTGTTGTTTTTTATCCTAGATTTAAATTAGAAGGTTTGAATGGTGCTTTACAAGCTTATTATGGTTATTTAGGAATATTAGATGAAATTGATATTACATGATTAATGACGAAATTAAGAAATGATTTTATTGTTTTATTTAATGATTATATTGTAAGATATACACTACAAGAATTATGGCTTTTAGCGTCCAAATATTTAGCGTCGACACATTATTCGACGCTAAAAGTGAGTTTTAGCGTCGAATATTATTGTCGACGCTATATGTCATATTTTTAGCGACGGAATAAAATATCGACGCAGAATATTAATGTTTTAGCGTCGAAAACATGTTTCGACGCTAAAAACAGAACTTTAGCGTCGAATAATATTCGACGCTGAATAATTATATTATTGCAATAAATTTTGGCGCCAAATATTACACTTGTAGAATCGAAAAACGTAGTCGACGCCAAAAATATAATTTTAGCGTCGAACATATATCGTCGCTAAAGGTTTATGAAGTTTCCACCGACAAATCTTTGACTCTTTCGCGTCTAAATTAAATTCGACGCTAAACTTTTTATTTGTAGCGTCGAAAAAACTAATTCGACGCCAAAAATAATACTTTTAGCGTCGAAAATATTTTCGACGCTAAAGAATTATGAAGCTTCCACCGACAGTCCTTGATTCTTTCGCGTCTAAATTAATTTCGACGCTACTTTTTTGATATTTAGCGTCGAAAAAACGATTTCGACGCTAAAAACGTAAACAATTAGCGTCGAATTTGAATATTCGACGCCAAAAATAATACTATTAGTTAGTCGAACATATTTTCGACGCTAAAGAGTTATGAAGCTTCCACCGACAGATCCTTGATTCTTTCGCGTCTAAATTAAATTCGACGCTAATTTTCGATATTTAGCGTCGAAAAAACGGTTTCGACGCTAAAAAACGTCAACAATTAGCGTCGAATATTTCAATTCGACGCTAAAGATAGATTAAAATGCAGATGGTCACCAACCATTCTCCCCCTCTGTTTTTTCTCTCATTCTCTTCATTTTCATCCTCTGAAATCTGAGAATTTCTCCTCTACAGCCTCACATCTCTCCTAAAAATTTTCAATAAAATTGTAATCAATTCCGATAAGGTAATTTTTCTTTCATATTTCTTTATTATTTCAAATTTTTATGATTATATATGTTGTTTATATGTTGTTTGTTAGTGATTATGATTCATATATATATGTAGAGTAAGTATATTAATTAATAAAATATAATTTTTTGTAAACTATTTATTTATCAACCAAATATATATATATATATATATATATATATATATATATATATATATATATATATATATAAATATGCTTAAATTAAGTATTACTGAATTAGTAATGTTGATTACTGTAAAATGATATCTAATAATATATTATTATATTTAGGTATTCTGCTGAAATGGATAGAAATTGGATGAGCTCTCTGGATAGATTGAGTGTTGAATATCGTAATGGAGTGTCTGAGTTTATGGAAGTCGCAAAGCAACACATTGATGCAGAAGGTCGTGTTCGTTGTCCATGTGCAAATTGTTTGAATAGGAAAAGAAAGCGGTTAGATGAAGTTCATAATCATTTATACATGCCAGGAATATCACCAACTTACTGTACGTGGATTTATCACGGTGAGCAGTATCATTCTCAGTCACGGTTTTTTGATGTCGGCGAAGGGAGCAGTAGTTACAATCAACCTGCAAACGATGAGATCGCCGATATTTTGCATGACTTACAAGGTCCACAACTTGGTCATAGTGTTAGTGGCGACATGCCAGTGTTAAGTGGAAATGATCAAAATTTATTTAGTGACCTACTTGATGAGGCAAAAAAAATTCCATTCGAAGGTGCTGGAATGTCGATCTTGAATTTCGTTGTGAAATTATTACACATTAAAGTGATCAACAGAATGACCAACAAAAGTATCGATATGATGTTAGAGTTACTGGCCCAAATGTTACCGGTTGGAAGCGAATTGCCTAAGTCGTACTACGAGGCAAAGAAAATGTTGCGTGATCTGGGAATGGGGTATGAATCCATTCATGCTTGTAAGTTTGATTGTGTATTATTTCGTGCCGAGTATGAATCACTTGAACATTGTCCGATATGTGTGAAAGTCGGTACAAAGTCCGTGGTATGGGGAAGAAAGTGCCAAAAAGATATTGCGATATTTCCCTTTAACGCCCAGGCTGCAGAGATTGTTCATGTCACGACACACAGCGACTGATATGATGTGCATCATGAAAAGAGGATCGGTGCGGAGGGCATACTTAGACATCCTGCGGACGGAACCGAATGGAAGGAATTTGATGACATGTACCCCCGTTTCGCTGAGGACCCCCGTAATGTCAGGTTAGGTCTTGCCTCTGATGGTTTTAACCCATTTGGGAATATGTACAACTCTTATAGCATCTGGCCCGTTATTGTCATTCCATATAACTTACCTCCATGGAAATGTATGAAGGATCCGTTCATGTTTATGTCATTGCTTATCCCTGGTCCACGTTCACCTGGTAAAGATATAAATATTTACTTGAGACCATTGATCGAGGAGTTACAAACATTATGGAATGTGGGTGTGCATACCTATGATGCAGCTTCAGAGCAGTATTTTCAGATGCATGCCGCATTATTATGGACCATTAATGATTTTCCAGCATATGGTTCATTATCTGGATGGAGCACTAAGGGATACATGGCATGTCCAGTTTGTGCGGATCATACACCTTCGCAACGATTACGGAATAAAATGGATACACGGGGCACAAGAGATTTCTTGAGTCGAGTCATCCTTGGCGGAGGAGTAAATTATTTAACGGGCAACATGAACCTCAGAGTAAGCCCAGTCGATTGTCTGCATTTGACATACTTTGCCAACATCAACATCTCAAAGACAGCACACCAGGTAAACATCCTAATAATAGAGATAAAAATCGAAAACGGTTACCTGAAGAGTTGAATTGGACAGGAAAAAGTATTTTCTTTGAGTTAGAATATTGGGGGACTCTGAGTTTGCGACATAATTTGGATGTAATGCATATAGAGAAAAATATTTGTGAGAGTTTAGTGGGTACACTATTCAATATTCCGGGTAAGACAAAAGACACTGTAAATGCTAGATTGGACCTGCAAGATCTTAGAATTCGCAGTGAATTGCATTTACAAGACTCCTCTCGAGGTTTTATTAAGCCTCCTGCTAGTTATGTGCTCAATCAATCGGAGAGAAAATCATTCTGTGATTGGCTGAAAATGGTTAAATTCCCTGATAATTATGCATCCAATATTGGGCGTTGGGTCAGAGATGATACAATAACGGGATTAAAGAGTCACGATTGTCATGTGCTGCTCGAGATTCTCCTTCCTGTTGGCATTCGACCTTATCTCCCCCCGAATGTATGCGACGCCGTACTTGATCTATGTGGCTTCTTTAAACAATTGTGTCAGAGGACATTAAGCACATCTGTTATTGACGACCTTGAGCGAGGAATCGTGATAATCCTATGCAAGCTGAAGCGAATTTTGCCACCCGCTTTCTTTGATGTCATGGTACATCTGGCTGTGCATTTACCAGATGATAGAAAGGGAGGTCCTGTCCATTACAGAGGATATATCCCATTGAGGTAGGTAATATATATATATACAGTTTTATATAAAAAAATTTGTAACCGTTTTTATGTGCATAGAATTTAGTGTTAATGCAAACTTGTTGTCATATCTGCAGAGCTTTGGGAGATTACAAACAATATGTCAAAAACAAGGCACGACCTGAAGGTTCAATAGCTGAAGCTGTTATAATAAATAAAGCAATAACATTTTGTTCGATGTACATGCAGACATTGAAACTCATTTCAATCGTCGGCCACGAAACTATGATGGAGATGCAAGTAATAGCCAAGAGATCACAGTGTTCCGTCAAAATTACAGACCATTTGGGGCAGTAGGTGTCAAATTACTAACCCGTCAGGAAGTTCAACGTGCGCATTGGTTTATATTGAGTAATTGTGATGAAGTGCAACCGTATTAAACGTAAGTTTTTCTGGTGCATCATTACTGAATTTTTTCCATACATTAACCGTGATAATTTATTGTAGGCAACATCTAACAATGCTACAAATTGCTGGTGACCATAATGTTGATGAAACCCACAAAAAAGAATTTCCTAAATGGTTTGAGACAACTGTAAGTTATAATATTTTATATTTATTTTGATCCTAACATTAGACATTTCAGTTTGTTATATTAACACATATATTTCATTGTCAGATTATTAATCAAGTGGAAAATGGTCAATGGACTCGCAATCCTCGTTGGTTTCTTTGGCTTATGGGCCTCAAATGCAGGCGTATGAGTACAATGGATGTATTGTCAACGGAGTTAGATTTCATACCGAACAGCGAGATGTTAATCATGTGACTCAAAATTCTGGAATTGTAGTCCAAGGAGAACACGGCTCAGATGTAATTGACTTCTACGGCGTATTGCAATCGGTCATTGAGTTCATATATCGACCCAGACGACATACTGTGCTATTCCAATGTAAGTGGTTTGACACTAATGCCAGAAAGAGGAGAATTCAAGTTAGTAATCATCTCACGTCAATTAATGTTCAACGTTGTTGGTACAAGAATGATCCATACATTTTTTGTACGCAAGCACGTTCAGTGATATATATACCTGATCCTAAGTTAGGAACTGGATGAATGGTGGTAGAAAAGTTACAACATAGGGCCATTTGGGACACGCAGGAGAAAGATAGAGTTGACATATCATATGAAACACAAGAAGTCTCCGGCAATTTTGAAGTTCCTGAACAGATATTTGTTGGACCAACTGTCAACGTTCCTGAAAATATAACATTAACTCGATCTAGTACAGACGTTGAGCTAATTCCTCATTCTGAAGTGAGCGTTTAAGTAGCAAGTGAAGAACAATTTGACACTGAAGATGACTTCGATTCCAGTCACGAATCCTCAAATACCGACGATAATAGTGATTAATTATGAAGTTACAGTATTTTGTGATGGATGAATAATTTTATGGATTAATGTATGGTTGTTGATTTTAATTACTCTTTAGATATGGTTGAAATATTAACGTAATGATTAATAGTATAACTATGATATGAATGAGTTTTTGCTGCTGAGCCGAGGAAGAAGAGAAGCACTGGTGTTAGGGATGTAAAGGACATTTAGCGTCGAAATAATTGACTTTTAGCGTCGCAGTAGTCGACGCTAATTGTTAAGCGGGTTATTGAAAAATTAGGGTTTTTTTTCCGGGAAATTTAATTTTTATTTAGCGTCGAAATACTATAGTCGACGCTAGATGTCTTACATTTAGCGTCGCCAATTGTATTTCGACGCTATATGTCTTTCCTTTAGCGTCGAATGTTATATTTCGACGCTAACTAAAAATTAAATTTCCCGGAAAAAACCCTAATTTTTCATTAACCGCCTTACAATTAGCGTCGAAGTAATCGACGCTAAAAGTCAATTATTTCGACGCTAAATGTCATTTAAATCCCTAAAACCAGTGCTTCTCTTCTTCCTCGGTTCAGAAGCAAAAAAGTGATCATTCATAACATTTTTTCGAATCTCCAACAGTGACGAACGAAGGAAATCAACAGGTAAGTCTCCTTTATTGATTTAAAATTGTTTATGAGGATGAATTTGATGAATTTGAGGATGAGATTAATGATTATTGATGAATTTGATGAATTATTTTTTGATGAAATTGATGATGATGATGATGATAGATGATAGATGATGATGAGTATAGATGATGATGATTTTGAAGTGCTCTTGCCCAGAACAGCAGCAAATGCTGTTGTTCGTCTTCAAAATCATCATCATCTTTGATTTGATTTAATATTTATACTGTTTGATCAAAATCGGCCGTTTATATAATGTTAAGTTTGAATTTGTGCCCTCTTTGGTTAATTATAACTGTTTGATAGATCAATTATGTGGTTTTTCGCGTGTTAGTAATGCTCAGAAATTGGTTTATGATTGCGGAGGAGATGCCGCAAGGGAACAGTGTTAATGAGGACTTAGGTTATGGACATATGATTAACTCGCTTTGTGTGGCCTTGTGATGTATTGGTGATGTGAATAATGACTGCATATGTGAAATGAATAAATGAATGAATGAATTTGAAAACGAAAGTGAGCATTCGATGTTATAAGCGCTTTTGTTAAGTTGTATTGACTTGTATGGATATGTATGTATATGTATAAGAACTTTGGAATTTGATGACGCTAATGCGACGGGTTTTTACAGATGGCACCGGGCTACCGCGACTCCATCTACATCAGCAAGGGCAACTGGCCCTGGTGATTTCTCTGCTAGCACAGGTGAGTCAAGTACAGTGAAGGGTCGAGGACGCACCCGTGGCCTGGGGTTGGCTAAGTACTTTAAGGCTCACGGGCGTATCCGGATAGAGATATCAGATGATGGACAAACTCAAGTCGGACAACATAATTCAGCGTTTAATACAGCCATAGGAGCTACAGCTCGATATGAAGCTCCCCAAAACTACGTATCTTGGAGAAAGATACCGTGGGAGACGAAACTGAACCAGCTATTCCCTTCGCTACTTGTAAGTTTTCGATATTGTTTGTTATTTAACATTTTATTTTATACTTATTTTTACTCGAATTTTCATGTAGGAATGGTTCGACTTCGATCTGACCCAAGTGAATGTCCCCACATATATGACTACCACATGGGGAAAAGTTATAAAGATTATAGAACAAAAGTCCTGAAACCAATATTCGACGAACATGGACCTTCAAATGCTCCACAACAAAACCTGATTTTATAGAGGAACAAGACTGGACATTCTTATGTGAGCTTTGGTCGAGCAAAAAACACGAGGTAAATTTTGAAATAAACGGAAATTTATAATTGTCTTTGTTTTCGGTACTTACAGTGTTCGTGAATACAGGATAAATGTCACGCAAATGCGGAAAATCGAAGTCACTTGCGTTTTAACCACCGTGGAGGTTCGAAGCCATTTATCCAACATCGTGCCGAAATTCTGAGGTAAATATATCCTAACGTAAAATTTACAGTTAATTGTTTTTACTATCTGGAATAATATTGAATTTATTTTATGTTTATAACAGAGTAGCACAGGTGAGGTGCAATCATTCCAGATTTTTTCCGTGTGACGCATTACAATGACAAGAATAAATGGATAAATGAAGAAAAGCCGAACGCTGCTATGTAAGTTTCAGTTTTTAAAATAAAATAATTAATATTATATATGTTAAATTTTTTTCTCAAATTCTAATATTAACTTATTTTTTGAAACAGAACGAAATGATGGAACTCCAACATCAAACTCAGGAGACAGAGACCGACCCCATACCAGATGAGCAGCTGTCGCAATTGGTTTTCAAGAATCAGACAGCTTACAACGTTGGTCTTGGCACTCGTAAGAAGCCAACGTCATCTGCACGCAATAGTGGTAATTCGGACAATGTCTCTCTTCGAGACGAGTTAGTCACCACCAAAGACGACCTAGCCAGCACCCGAGACGACCTAGCCAGCACCCGAGACGAGCTGCAGGCAGACTAAGGAGAAGCTACAACAGGTCATGGTGGACCATGAGAAGAAGATAGTGGACCACGAGAAGAAGATGGAGCAGTTGGAACAGCAATTACTGGCTTTCCGTCAGATGTTCGAGGCCTCAATGAGTCATGGTGCATCGGGCTCGAGCGTCCCTCCATCACAGTAGCAATTAATTATATTTGGTTTTGTATAAACATTTGAACAAATAAATTTAATATAATATTTCTTTTTCTAAAACAAATTTCAATATAATATTTCGTCATTAATTACATTTTTTTCAACTAAATTAAATATTTTAGACAAAAAAATAAGTAAATTACTAATTTTTAAAAAAATAAATTTTTACTTTTAGCGTCGAATATTTCGACGCTAATAGTATACAAAATGGTCTGCTGTAAGCGTACATACAATTCTTTTTTAATATACGTTAGCGTCGACAAGTTTCGACGCTCAAAGTCACTTTTAGCGTCGAAATGTTCGACGCTAATAGTAACAAAAATGGTCGCTGTAAGCTTACATATAATACTTTTTTAATATACTTTAGCGTCGACACTTTCGACGCTAAAAGTTAAATTTTTGCGTCGATATATTTCGTCGCCAAATATACAATATAGCGTCGAACAATTTACTTTAGCGTCGAAATAAATTGGACGCAGAATACTGTTTTTTAGCGTTGCAGTATTATTTCGACGCTAAAAGTGGTTTTCGTCGACATTTTATCGTCCATTTTTTGCGTCTAATTTTTCGACGCTAAATATCATTTGCGTCGAAATCTTCACTTATGGCGTCGAAACAATTCGACGATAAATGGTCTAATTCTTGTAGTGATAACTTGGGAACATTAGGTGAATCCGGTAGTAGCGAACCGGTAATCAAACAAGACTTAGCGCAGAGGATCGTTGGTTATTGCAACGAAATAAAAAAGCTAGGGATACGACAACTAATAACCCTGAATTAGATAATTATTTATCTACAAATTTTGAGTTTTCTAATGAAAGTTATGCAGTAAAAATTTAAAAATCCTTGAATGGTGGAACCGACATCAAAATATATATCATGTTTTATCAATTATGCTAAAGAGATATTGACAGCACCCTTTCCACAGTTGCGGTTGAGCAAGCCTTCAGCTTGTGAGGTAATATATTGGAAGCTAGACGATCTTCATTACATCACCAAACACTCTAGAAGCAACAGCTTGTGTGGATGATTGAACTTGAGTTGATCTGAGACAACAAGAAGATGCTCCGATGATTTTGAAGATTTGTTCGATAATGCTTCTGCAAGTGCAACAACAAGTGCAAGCGGAATCGGAGCCGAATGATCAACTGATAATGATTGATTGATAATTGTAAAATTGTAATTAAAAATGGGGGATAGTCTTAAAAATTGTAATGGAACTACGTGAGCTTTGATTCCTCTCACCCTTGGAGGATAACATTGGCAACTAAATTTTTTAAAAATTTAAGTTCAAGCTCTTCAATGTAATAATTTTTTTATTTATAAAATAATCTCATTTATTTTAATTAACTTTCAAAATTTTTTAAAAAAAAGGTTAGAAACCGAACCGGAATCGGTTCTGGTTCGATTCAAAGTTCCGGTTCCACTTAAGTGTGGAACCGGATTTAACCGGTTCCGGTTCCACACTTGTGGAACCGAAAACCGGCCGGTTCGGTTCGGTTCCGAACCGGAACCAAACCGCCGCCGGGGCTACACACACACACACACACGCACGCACGCACGCACGCACGCACGCACACACACACACCACACACCACACACACACAACACACACACACACACACAACACACACACACACACACACACACACACAACACCCACACACACACACACACCACACACACACACACACACACACACACACACACACACACACACAACCACACACACACACACACACACACCACACACAACACACACACACACACACACACACACCACACACACACACCACACACACACACACCACACACACCCACACGACACACCCCACACACCACACACACCACACCACACACACCCACGCACACACACACAACACACACCAGCACACACCCACACAACACCACACACACACACCACACACACCACACACACCCACACACACACACACACACACACATATATATATATATTCTTTGTTAGATTATATGTGATATTATTCAAAAATTAATCCGATAAGATAATATGTTTTCTTATTTTAATAGATTTATTAATTTAATTTTATAATTTAATAGTATATTTTAAATTGTAATAGGACATTATAATATGTTTTATATTATAATACAATTCTTATAAAATTATAATATGTATTTTTATTGTAATATGTGTTTTATTTAATACAAAATTAATTATAAAGATATTTTAATTTGGCAAAAATGCAAATCTGACCCTCTAACTTTCATATTTTATCAATTCAGTCCTCTAACTTTCAATTTTTGTCAATTCAAGACTCCGTTACAAATTCGCAGTTATTGTTGCCAAAACGACGCCATTTTCAATTTTTTTTTTCGGAATTAAAAATAAAAATCTAAAAAAAAAGAAGAGAGAAAGGGGAACAATCTTCTCCCATTCTCTCGATGGGCATGTTGACAGTGACGACCCTAATGATATTGTTTTGAAGATTTGTTCGATAATGCTTCTGCAACAAGTGCAAGCGGAACCGGAGCCGAAGGATCAACTGATAATGATGATTGATAATTGTAAAATTATAATTTACAAATGGGATATGTCTTAAAATTGTAAGTAAACTACGTGAGCTTTGATTCATTTCACCATTGGAGGATACGTAGGCAACTTAAATTTTAAAATTTAAGCTCAAGCTCTTCAATGTAATAATTTTTTTTATTTATAAAATTAATCTCATTTATTTTAATTAATTTTCAAAATTTTTTAAAAAAAAGTCTTGGAACCGAATTGACCGGTTCGGTTCAAGGTTCCGGTTTCACTTAAGTGTGGAACCGGAAACCGGCCGGTTCGATTCGATTTCGAACCGGAACCGAACCGTCGGCGGGGTCTACATGACGTGATGATGAGGTTTAAAAATATTTAACAAATATATATATATATATATATATATATATATATATATATATATATATAATATATATATATATATATATTGTTGGGGTTGGTGCTCAGAGCGCCAATCCGGACCGTATTGAGTAGCATAGTGGTCCTTCGACTTGAGACACCACTGTGGATGTATGAGACATCCTCACACTTAGATGGCAGTCACGTCACCGATCTATTTAGATCAGACCCCGCCTGTTCGTTGGGTGTGGATCGATCCTCAGGATATCTTGTGTGTGTCAAGATAGGATCCGCCAGTTCTGTGTACAGAGCATAGGTAGTCCATATTATTTAGCAGTCTGTTAAATCTGTGGCCACAGTAAACATCGGAAGTAAGTTTCGAGTGTTATTTAGAGATTGCTAATAGATACGTCGACAAGATAATACCTATAGAGATTTGACGTTTACATCTATATCTCTGGGATTATCTGGATACCTGTGACGGAGAGATTATACGTATGCAATGACCTCGACCTGTATGATTCAGCTCGTTTATCTGTGATCGTCATAATCTACGGGGTGGATAGATTATGGACACGAAATTAGATTTCGTGACGGATATACCTGAATCTAGAGAGTCTCAATAATGAAACATACTCGTAGAGCACTAGAGCAACATTTATGAATAATGATGATTATTTATAAATCGTTTAATCGTTAAACGAAAAATACATGCGAACGGGCCGAACCGTTATTTCCTAATTAATGTGTATTGTATTTAATATATGATATTATTAAATACACATTAATAAATAGTCAAATAAAGGTATTTGACATATATCATCAATATATGTATTTGAGATATTTAAAGTAAATATAATACATATATTTGATATATTATATTTAATTATTTAATTGTTAAATGATTAATATAATTAAAATATAAATATATCACCAAATGATAAAGTTAGGAAATGATTATAAGTTGCAATTGTTGACTTATTCATTAAAGGAAATGGTTGTCAAATTGATTTTGACTTCTTAAGATATTTGTTCAAAAATGTTTGAAAAATGAAAATATCTTTTTCCTTTATTTTCTTTAAATTCGGCCATACACTTTATAAATATAAGAGTTATATTTTTTCTATGTTGCCATTGTTGACTTTGTTAGAAATATCATTAAAGTGTTTTTGATATTTTGACAAGTTGGTAACATGAAATTCAAATGAAAATGAAATGAATATTTCTTGTTTTTGTTCTTCACAAATTCGGCCAAGGCTTTATTTGGAACAAGTATATATGTTTTTTCATTTCATTTGGATCTTAACCTAATACACTTTAAAGAAAACTCCATTAAAGTAAGCAAAGGATGCTAAAGAGAAAAGAAAGGAAAAATCAAGAAAAGCTTGGAAAATAGTAAGTATTTCCAACCTTCCATTAGAGAGTAATTTGTTCCTCTTGTTGTGGGCAACATCTTGTGATTTCTTGTGTTTTTCTATTCTTTATTCTTTGTGTTTTTGATGGATAAAAGTTTGGTGAAAGTGTAGAGCATGTATGATGAAGGAAGCTTAGGCTATTGTAGTAATAAGTGTTTTTTGGGTTTGGAAACCTTGTTGCTAATCTAGAGTTGTTGACCCACTCTTAGATGACCTAGATTTGATCTTGAGTTGTTTCATTGTGTTGAGACTTTGATTGGATGGAATAAACATGATTGAAGTATTGGATTTAACCAATTTGGTCTAATTTGTCCAATTTGATGAAATTGAAAAATTAGGGTTCATGACCAATTCCAAATTTGGGGATTTTCATATATGTTGTGCATTTGGATGTGTATATGATGCATATAAAGTTTCATGTACATTGGATTACATCTTGATGTGTTTTGATGCATGAAATGACAAAGTGCACAAATGGCACCAATTGGGAGCATTCGGCCAATGATGGATAATTTGGGATTGTTGGTTCTTTTGGTGTTTTGATGTTTTGAACATGCTAAGTTCATCTTAGAAATGATTTAGAATCATTCAAAATTGATTAGATCAATTTCGGACTAAAATGGACAAAATACCAATATAAGGGCATTCGGTAAATTCACTTGAATATGATTCATTTGAATTTTATTTCATAATTTGATTATTGGAATGTTAAATAAATATATTTATTTAATTAATCCGAGTAAAAGTTTTGAAATCGGAAGATTCGATCTTCCGCCGCTTCCGCTGCGTTACCGGATTTAGCCTCTAAAAACCCATACATATATAACTTCCACTTAAAACAACTTCTTTTTGGGTTTTTGGAAAAGTAATTTCTTTGGAAGAAGATTTTTGAATTTCTTGACTTTTTGAAAAATTTTGTAAAGCAAGTAGAAGTTCAGGAGATTTGGAAATTGATTCAATCCATTCATTTACCTGATCTTGAGAAGTAATTGCTTTAGATGAAGATTTTTCTTCTTCTTGGATTGTGTCAACCCAAGATTTTACAGGAATACCTGAGGCTAGCTTTGGAATGGGTGGAGGAGATTGAGATTCTTTGTAAAGGCTTTGGACAGAGGGCTCAATAAGCTTAGCTTTGCCAGTGTCTCTTTTCTTGGGCGGCATTATCTGTTTTGGAGAAACTCTCTGGTTAGAAAGTCTGGAACATAATTTTTATCTCCTTTTATAAATTCAATTTCAAAATAAAAAACACTCAAAATTGCTTACCATCTTGCAAAAATCTGTTTAGATGCAATGTTTTGAACATCATTTTTCTAAAACATGTTTTGCAGCTTTACAATCAATCCTTAGCAAAAATTTTCGATTTAGTAAATCACTTTGAAATTTAGATATGCAAAGAACAATAGATAAAATTTCTTTTTTAATAGTAGAATAATTTTTCTGGCAGTCATTCCAATGGGCAGAAACATATTGAACTATTTGTTCTTTACCATTCTCAACTTATTTTAGAATACCACCATACCCTAAGTCAGACGCATCAGTTTCAACCACTTTTGGTAAACTAGGTTAGCTAAATACAGACAAAGGATTTCTTTAACAGTATCCTTTATTAATCTAATAGCTTTAGTGTGTTCATTAGTCCAGGGGACATGAACTTTCTTTAACCTATCATGTAAAGGTTTTGCAATCCTATTGATATTAGGACAAAAATCTAGAACATAATTTAAACTTCCTAGAAATCTTTGGAGTTGTGTTTTATCAAGAATTTTATCAGGAAATTTATCAGTAAAGGCTAGGGATCTTTCAATTGGTGTAATTGTTCATTTGGAAATGTAATGTCCTAGGAATCTAATTATATATATATATATATATGTATACTAGTGTTTTCAGAATCAGACATATGATTAAATTGGTGATCTAAAAAGTTTAATGAATCAGTGATTCGACCGGTTGAACCACTCTAGAAAAATCAACAGAACCTGCCTAAATCATAAATAGTTTTATTTAATAAAAATTATTAAAAATATATATTAAATTCTAATTTTAAAAATAAAAAAAATTGAATCAATTTGTCAATTTTTATTAATTTTTTAAAGCTTGATTTTATCATTTAAATGAACCGCACTCACAATAAATTCCCGATTTGACCGATTTTACTGAAGTTGAGACAAAAATGTGATTGATACTGAAGTTGATATAAAAAAAAATGTCCACGATTAAATTTTAGATTATAATTTATCTAGATGAATGTTATACTGGTTTTCCTATTTCCTTATAGGAAAGTTGAACAATTAAATATATATATATATATATATATATATATATATATATATATATATATATATATATATATTAGAAATGGAGAAAATATATAAAACCAACGCGACCGAGTAATTACAGTAGAGGTGGCCATGGTTCGGTTCAGTTCGGTTCCAGATTGCTGGAACCGTAACCAAACCGGTTCAAAACCGATTCGCTTATAGTTCCAGCTTTTTGGAACAGCTGAACCGAAAAATTCGGTTCGGTTCTGGTCCGATTCTCTATTTTTTAAAGGAAAAATAAAAAAAAATTGGTTCAGTTCCGATTCGGAACCGGAACTGAACTGGAACCGAACCGAATCTTAAAATTACGGTTCCAAATTTTATGAAACCGTAACCGAACCGTTTGGGGGTTCGGCACGGTTCCGATTTTGGAATCGGAACCGTAATCGGATGGAACCGTAACCTTACGGTTCCATCCGGTTCGGTTTCGGTTCCGAATCGGAACTGTGGTCAGGTCTAATTTGCAGGTAGTTTTATTTAATTTGACACATAAGTTCGAATAAGAGATTAGAGAATAAAAATTAAATTTCGACTTAATATCTAAACCCGAGTGCGTGGGTTAAGTAATTCTATGTAATTTTTTACACAGATAAAATGAGGTTCCAATAAAATCGTTCTCATTTTATTCCAATATAGTATATGGGAGCTCATATATTACATCTTTATTATAATCACTGTATACGTTTGTGTGAATATGGCAATGGGGTGGACATAGCAATGTTCCCAGGGAAAGTCAGCAAAATATATAATAACTAATTCATGAAC
The DNA here is from genome assembly GCA_019454045.1 of Zanthoxylum bungeanum. NCBI lineage: Eukaryota > Viridiplantae > Streptophyta > Magnoliopsida > Sapindales > Rutaceae > Zanthoxylum > Zanthoxylum bungeanum. The sequence continues at coordinate 65,433 of SKCR01007475.1, read as the reverse complement.
TTCCAAAAATTTGAAAATTCAAAAAAAAAAAAAACCAAACGGTTCATCTTTCGCCACCTGTAACCAATTCATCCGCATTTCCAATTTTACCCTTATTTTCCACAAAAAGACAATTCCATATTCCGTAATTTCAACAAACTTTAGGTGCTAAAAAGCCAACCCAGTGGAGTTTTTTTAAAAAAAAACCGACACTTAACTGAAGCCCCAATCAAGCCAAAAAATAGCGTATCATCCGCTTCAAATTAATCAAAATCCTCCAATTAATCATAAAATTCAAAATCCCCCAAATCCCCATTTATAAAAATAACCAAATCACTTCATTTCTCTTCGCTCAAAAATTCGTCTTCAATTTTGTATTATTAAATTTAAAATTTGATTTGTTTTTTTTTTTTTAAAAAAAAAATGAAAGCGTCATTGAAATTCCGTGAAGAGCAAAAGCCATTGTTGAGAGCTAAAGTGCCTTTATCAATTTTAGGGTTACCTTTCCAGTCGGGAATCGTCGCTGGCGAGTCCAAAGAGCTCACTCTAAATCTTTCCACTTTCTTCGAATCTGGACCGTCCATCAAGATCGCCTACCGTCCGAACGACACGTGGAATCCGTTCTCACTTATTGTGAAAACCGGTACCGGACCGTTCGGTTCGCCGGTCTGCAGCTCCATGTTGATGAGCGCCGAGTTCAGTTTGCTTTCTCGAGGGAATCCGGCGTTTATGCTTCATTTCAAGCCGCGGTTTGGGGATTTCTCGATTAAGAAGTCGCAGTCGTCGGTTTTGGATCACAAAGCGGCTTCAAAATCGCGAAACGGCGCCGCTTTGGACGGCGATTCGCCGATTGAGGTCGTGGAGTCGCCGCCGATGTTGAAGAAGATTACGGATTTGCCATCGCGTGAGTTTGCTGGAGTTTTCTCTGGAGTAGAGATGGCGGCGAGGACGTCGCTGCCGGTGAGGTCACGCGCCGTGGTGAATTTCCGGTGGGGAGTTAGGGTTCCAGCTGAGATCACCAGTGAAACAACGGCCGGGATTAATTTTAAGAAGATACCGTATTTGGTTATGAACAAGATCGGGATCGAACACGTGGACGGTGCACATTCGAAGGAAAAGACGAGTAGTAAGAAAGACGTGGGCCAGGGTAATGCTGACGTAGCAGAGGCTTGTTTTAACGTGAAGAGGCAATTAGAGGTTTTGCTAAGTGAGAATGTGTTACTGAAAAAGGCTGTGGAGGATTTGAGGCGAGAAATTATCGACGGGAAATCGAATCCATTTAATGGGGATTTGAATTCCGGCAAGTATCGAGAATTTGAAAGAAATGGAAATAATAAATATAATAATAGAGCTTTGAATAATAAAAAAGGTGAGAAGAAATCAATGTAGAGTGATTAGATTAGTTTAGAAATTACTCGTGTTTTGTCTTTAAAAATTATGTAGATTTTTTTTAGGCTTGTATTTGTTTTGTTGGTTTTATTAGATGCTTGTGAATTTTGCTTTAATGGTTTAATGCAAAAGAAGGGCAAAAATAATATCCAATTTTAAGTTGTTGTAAAGATAATATTTAGTAGGATCTTATTCTTATGGTTTTTGCTATAAACAGATTCCTATTTTTGAACATAGGGGAAATAATTTATTTCTCTATAATTTTCCAGACAGTGTTGTCCAGTTTGGAAGTTTAGGTGTCCTTATGTATCCTTTTTTCATGAGACTAGCCCTAGTTTCAAAACAATTTGAAGAATGGTACTCATCATATTGGGTCTACATTTGATGCATAGTTGTCAAACTTCATATTCAGAGTATTGCGCCTCATGAGAAATCAAGCGTGCAATCTTTATTAAGAATGCATCTTTTGCGTCTAGGCGCGTGTCTATAGGTGAGAAAATTCCATCCAAATTGACCCATCGAATCTAAAATCAAATTGTATAATATTTTTTAATAACTATTATAGGTTTTTTTTTTTTTTCAAATTTCCATAAACACATTAATTTATATTATCAGTATTTATTTGCTTTTATTTGATGTTAATCTGATTGGATTAATCATGGGTTCAACTCAATTCTTTAAATTGCGGCATATTGGTAACATCCAATGTCAGAAATTATTCTGGAAACAAACTATTTTCATTGTCAGATGTGTTCAATGATTTTTAAAGTTGTCAAGCTACACCTAACATCCTGGAAGGCCAGAGACGAGAGCTCGTTTCCAGGGGAGTTGTTTACCTCCGAGATAGGGTATCCCATTGTTGAATTTAGCAAAGCCATCTTGATGTTTATCTGACGATATATGGTTGGTAAATGGGTCGGATTTGAAAAAATCCATCCACAAATTTAAGTGTTTTTTAAATTTTAAATTAATATTCTTATCGTGTTTTCCCATAATTTGATCTGCAGATTAGGATTCGGTACTGAATTAAGTTTTTATCAATAATTTAATCAATTTTCAGGATTTGTTTACTGTAAGCCTCACGTAGATCCTATTTATCTTCAGACTATTGATCAATTACTTAATACAAACTCGGCTCAGCACTACATCTTAATTCCGATCCAAAAAGGAGAATATTTATCACATCACAAACTCTTCCGGCAGTTGATAGAGTACTTGATTTTATGGAAAATCAACTTATATAAGGCAAAGAACAGCTAAAGGAAACACTACTATTTCATTATAGGAACTTACTTTATACAATGGAAAGAGCTATGTATTTATAGAACTCTTAGACCTAGCTAGCTACGAAAATATGAAACTAAATGACAAAATACACTCAACAAATATTGTTAACAAAATTAATCTCAGCCCTTGATCATTAACCAAATTTGTTCTTTCAATATTTGCTGAGATTCTTCACTACAGCTGTTCTGCCAAGTCAGCTTATCCATCTCATATGTGAGGTCATGTGCTGTGATGTTGGGTTTTCTTGTATGACATGCTGTCATTGTCGCCACATCAACTCCTTTCAATATCTGATGCTGACTTTCATTTTTGCAGTCTTCAACACCCTCTCTCAAACTTAAGGTATTATCTCTGACCTTGAGTTTGTCTCTGAACATGTTGAATTTGTGAAAGGGTAGTGTCTTTGTGAGTACGTCTGTAATCTGATCTCTGCGTGCTATGAAGCTGATATTTATTTCTTCAATTGCTACTTTGTCTCTCACAAAGTGTAAATCAATTTCAATGTGCTTGGTCTTTGAATGATACACTGGGTTTGCAGCTATAGCAGCAACACTTGTGTTGTCACTAAGTATTAGAGGTGTGTTCTCCAGTTTGATGTTTAGTTCCTTCATTAAGGAGCATATCCAAGTTATCTCAGTGCAGCAGAGTGCCATTGCTCTATATTCAAACTCTGCACTCGATCTTGACACAACAACTTGTTTCTTTGAGCTCCAGGCAACTAAATTTCCAGCCAGAAATACACAATAAGCACTAACTGATCTTCTATCATCAAGGTCACAACCCCAGTCGGCATCTGTGTAAGCTACAATATCCAGAGCTTTTGATTTATTGAAAGACAACCTATAATTGGTTGTGGACTTTAGATACCTGATTATTCTTTTACATGCTAACCATTGAGGGTAATGAGGTTCTGCGATGAACTGGCTGAGCTTGTTAACTGCAAAGGCAAGTTCAGGTCTCGTCTTAACAACATACTTCAAACTTCCTATAAGGCTCATATATAGAGTCTTATCCTTAAACTTCTTTCCATATTATTTTTTTAGCTTCTCAACAATGCTCAATGGGGTATCTATCCCTCTACAATCAATCATGTCTACCTTGTTGAATAGCTCTTGAATGTATTTGGATTGGCACAATGTCAAAAAGTTCTTGGTTCTGGTTACTTCAATTCCAAGGAAGTAGCTGAGATCTCCCAAGTCTTTCAGGGCAAATGTGTTGCTGAGTTTCTGTATTATATCTTCAACTTGTTTAGTGCTGCTTCATATGATTACAATGCTATCCACATATATCAGGATCAGAATTATATCAGTGGTGTTCTTCTTGAAAAATAGTGAGTTGTCACTTCTCGAGCACTTAAAATCCCAAGATATTAATGCACCATTTAACTTATCAAACCACGCTCTTGGTGCTTGTCTTAGGCCATATAAGGCCTTCTTCAGTTTGCACACATGATTAAGTCTTGCTTTATCTTTAAAACCTTCTGGTTGTGACATGTGCACTGTTTCTGTCAAGTCCCCATTTAAGAATGCATTGTTGATGTCAACTTGTCTCAGAGTCCAATCATTGTATACTGCTAAACTTAAAATTATCCTGATGGTGGAAGTTTTTATCACAGGGCTGAATGTTTCCTTGAAGTCAAGTCCAGGAGTTTGTGAAAACCCTTTTGCCACTAGTCTAGCCTTGTACTTATTTAGGGATCTATCAGAGTTCAATTTTACCTTGAAAATGTATTTGTTCCCAACCAATTTGATGTCTGGTTCATATGAAACAAGAGTCCATGTCTTGTTGTTGGAAAGAGTAGTGAACTCATCTTGCATAGCTTTTCTCCATTTTGGATCATTTAGAGCCTCTATGATGGTTCTTTGAGTTTCTGTTGATGTTTCACTACTGGTGTGATACACTTTTGATTTTAAGATCCATGTTTTACTCCTTGTTATCATATGATGAGTGGAAAAGCTATTTTCTGGTGCTTGGTTTTGTGTTTGAGGTTCAGGTCTTTCAGGCTGTGAGATGTTTGATAAGTTCTGAAAGGTGTTTGGGTCTGAGTCTTGATGATGTGCTGAGTCATGCATGTTGCATTCAGAGTTTCTATTGGATTCAGGATCATCAGAGGTGTTTATATCATGTCTTGTCTGCTCATGTGACTGATTGATATTCATTGGAATGTTGACAATGTGGAATTTACTTAGTAGTGAAGCATATTCTAGATCTGATGACTTTCGACTCGTGAATTTCAGGTCATTTGAAAACGGGAATGAAAGTTCATTGAACTTGACACTAGCAGAGATATAGATTCTTCATGTATGATGCAGACACACAAAACCTTTATGCCTATTACTCACTCATAGAAAGACACATTTACTAGTGTGAAAGTCAAATTTGTGACTGTTGTAAGATCTCAGATATGGAAAGCATTCACATCCAAATACCTTTATGAGAGAGTAGTCAGGTTTGGTGGTGTATATGAGCTCCAAATGAGTTTTGTTTTTTTATGATTGGTGCGGTGATTCTATTGATTACATAGGTTGCTGCACTGAAGGCTTCCCACTAGTACTTGAGGGGCATCTTGGCTTGAGCCAGCATGGATAATCCAGTCTCAACCAAGTGTCTATGTTTTCTCTCAACCTTTTCATTTTGTTCATGTGTGTAAGGGCACGAGTATCTCAAATATGCCATCTCTTAACATATATGGTTCAAATGCCTTAAATTCCCCACCCATATCACATTACAGGGTTTTGATTTTTCTGTCTAATTTTATTTCTATTGACTGTTTGAAATCAATGAATGTTTTAAGTGTATTTGACTTGGCTATTAATAGGAAGGTCCATGTGTATCTGGTGTTATCATCCACAAAGGCTATATAGTATCTGTGACCATTTGTGGAGTTTATTGGTGTAAGACCTCATAGGTCAGTATGTATTAGCTTGAGGGCATTTTTAGTAACTATTTCTGAGCTTTTGAAAGGTTGTTTGGCTTGTTTTCCATATTGACATGCACTACAGAATAAAAGAACAACTAGTTTATTGATTTTGACTTGATTATAAGACATCAATGTACTTTTCAGGGCATTAATGTTGGGATGACCTAGTCTCTCATGCAATGAATCCACTTCATTCATTTTTCTCACATCACTGGTGCTTGAATCACTCATACAATTCAAAGACTCTTGATTGACCATACTAGATAACATAGACACAAGACTACTAATGTTTATTGACTCGGAGACTAATGCATTAAAAGGAAGCTTGTCTAGACTCTCTTGAGCAGACAAGCATTTCAAATGATAAAGGCCACATCTAGCCACTCATTTCACCAGAGTTCTCCTCAGCTTCATGTCCTTAATCAAACAGACATATTTGTTAAACTCAATGTGTATATCATTATCTTCAAGAAGTTTGAATATGTTTATGAGATTTTTGGTGATAATAGGAACATGTAGAAAGTTTTTCAGATGTATGTGTTTGTGGGGATTAGGAGTAGGAATCATAGAATAACCAATATGAGCAATTAAGAGTTTCTCACCATTTCCAACAGCAAGGCTGTCATTTCCTTGGTAGTTTGAGCTCATATTGAGGTTGGCCAGATTATTGGTCATATGATTGGTTGCTCCACTGTCCAGATACCATGCATTTCCAGTTGTGTTTTCTGCTTCTGCAATGTAGACACCTCTTTTTCTTCTCCTGTTATTTTGTGATACATAATCTTACTTGTACCTGTACCAACATTCAGAGGCAGTGTGATTCTTTCTGAGACATATTTAACATGGTCCTTTCAGAATGTTTGATTCATCATCATTCATAAGAGCTTTTCTTTTCCCTTTGTCATGAGTGTTTGACCCCACTTGATTTTGGCTTCCAAATGTTTGATGATTGTTAGTGAACCTGTCTGTCCTATCGGTCCCTATCCTTATTTCCTATTCCCTCCCCTTATGACATAGTTAGCCTCAAGGTTAGGTATCCCATGGTTGTGCTCAATCCTGCTTTCTTGACTCAACAACATACTGTAGACTTCAGATGGTAAGGTTTCTTCAGGTCTATAGGTCATGTTGGTGACTACAAAGTAATATCCAGACCCTACACCAACTAGTAAGCATAGTATAAAATCATCATCACTCATATTGTTCCCAGCAACTCTAAGAGCATTAAATATGGCTTTCATCCTAGAGTGATACTCATGAATGTACAATAATCCTTTACGAGTGGTTTGCATTTGGGTTTTGTGGTGAAGGATTCTGGCTCTAGATCTAGCCCCAAACTGCTTTTCTAGAGTTGCCTACACCTCATATGAAGAGGAACAATCTACAACAGCACTCAAAACTCCTTCACTTAGAGTTGAGAGAATCCAACTCATTAGTGTTTGATCATGCTTCTTCCACAGTAGATACTCAGGGTTTGGTATGGTGATACCTGTTTGTGTTTGATCATTTGTCACAGTGACTCTACTCGGAGTAAGTCTTGTGCCATCAACGAGGTGCTCAAGTTCATTTGCACGAATACTTGCAATGACCTGAGACCTCCATAACATAAAGTTTGTGTGACTTAGCTTGATTGGTTTGGTGAAAACGAAGACACTGGTTTGGAGGTTTTGAGGTGTGGTTTGTGAAGTTCCATGAATGTGTATTTCATTACTGCTGCTATTGGCCATAACTCAGTGGCTCTTGATACCAACTTGATTTTATGGAAAATCATCTTATATAAGGCAAAGAACAGCTAAAGGAAACACTACTATTTCATTATAGGAACTTGCTTTATATAATGGAAAGAGCTCTGTATTTATAGAACTTATGACCTAGCTAGCTAAGAAAACGTGAAGCTAAATGACAAAATACACTTAACAAATATTGTTAACAGAATCAATCTCAGCCTTTGATCATTAATCAAATTTATTCTTTCAATATTTGTTGAGATTCTTCACTACAGTTGTTCTTCAAAGTCAGCTTATCCATCTCATATGTGAGGCCATGTGCTGTGATGTTGGGTTTTCTTATATGACATGCTGACATTGTTGCCACATCAGCTCCTTTCAATATATGCCGTTGACTTTCATTTTTGCAGTCTTCAACATTTGTGGAGTTAATTCTTTTTGGTAAGTAATTAATACAATTGGTTGACATTAAATGTTTGTATTAAATACAATTAGTTGGCATTAAATGTAATTGGTTGTCATTAAATACAATTGATTGGAGTAAAGTAAAATCTTGCCTATAAATAGCTCCATTGGTGAGAGCTTAAGGCATCCCAAAAATTTGTGAGTTTCTTTCATTAGAGATAAAGAAAATCTATATAGTGATTTGAGAGAATTGGTGTGAGATTATGTGTGTGCAAGTAAAGTGTGTGAGAGTGATTAAAAGAAATAGAGAAAATTCTGTAGAATTTTTCTTGTGTGTTTATTTTTCTTGTAATCTTTAAGAGTGAGTGTGAGTTAAACACATGTGTGCTCATGTAATTGATAATTTTTCCCATTGTTATTCAACTATAGTGAAACTCAGTAACCACAGTGGATGTAGCATGTTAGGTCTAATTGACCAGGTGAACCTCTATAAATTATGTGTAGTATTATTTATTTGGTTATTCTTTCATGTTGCTGTCACTCGGTAAATTTTGAGGTGTTAAAATATCATTAACTAATATTAAGAGTAGGTTAGTGGGGATATGTATAAGTAGGAGTAATGAGTGGGGAGAGTGCCGAAGATGTTGACAAATTTGATGGAACCGACTTTTATCATTGGAGAATACAAATTACATATTATTTATATACAAGGGAACTAGAAGTACCATTGGAAGGCGTGGTTCCAGCAGGCATGAGTCGAACAGATTGGGAGAAGCCTGACAAAAAGGCTTTAGTGGTGGTCCGACTCACACTTGCTAAGAGTATGAGTGCACATGTCATAAATGAGACAACAACAGCCGGGCTTATGAGTACTCTATCAGATATGTATGGGAAACCGAGTGATGTCCAACAAATTCATTTGTTGAAGCAAATTTTCACCTTGAAGATTTCAAAGGGATGCTCGGTGAATCAACATGTGGTACTAGTGAATGAGATCATTGATAAGCTACAGTCATTGGGGATCACATTTGAAAAATACTTAAAGTGTTTGGTTTTGTTAACTTCTATGTCTTATGATTGAGATACTACTGTAAATTCAATTTACAACTCCAGTGGGAAAAATGAACTTATGTATTATGAGGTATGTGACACCCTACTTAGTGAAGAGATAAATAGAAGAAATATCGGGGAGCTTCATAGTGGCTCCGCTCTCAACACTGAAAACGGAGGAAGAACATCTAACAGAAATTCCAACAACCGTGGAAGATCCAAATCCAGAAGGATAGAACAAAACAAGTCTAAAATTGGAACATGGGCGGATGAATGTTGGCATTGTGGAAAGCCATGACACTTGAAAAAGAATTACCGGGCTTGGAAAAATGAAAATAATAGAGCCAATGCAACACAAGAGATCGAAAATGATGCCTTGATTTTAAACGCACATAATCCATTGGAATCTTGGGTGCTCAACCTGGGGGCATCATTTCATTCAACTTTAAGTCGGAGTATCATGGAGAATTACGTATCCGATAATTTTGGCAAGGTTCACCTTGCTGATGATGAAGCTTTTGACATTGTGGGCAAGAGCGAGGTCCGAATTGAATTACCAAATGGTAATTCGTGGACGTTACATGAAGTGAGACATGTTCCAGATTTAGCATAAAATTTGATCTCTGTGGGTTAACTAGATCAAGAAGGCTGTGTGACTGAGTTCTCTGATTGTTGTTGGAAAGTTACAAAAAGAGCTTTAATCCTGGCTCGTGGAAATATGTCAAGAACTCTCTATACGATCATGAACTCCAAAAGCTTAACAATTTTTATTGAGATTGATGATGCTAATCTATGGCATTGTCGCCTTAGGCATATTAATGAGAATGGGATGAAGATTTTGCAATCAAAAGGTGAATTACATGGTGTGAAATCAGTAAAGATTGGATTGTGTGAAAATTGTATCTTTAGGAAACAAAAAATTATCAGTTTCTTAAAATCTGGCAGACACCCAAACTATAAAGTTTGAGCTGGTTCATACTAATGTGTGGGTACCTTCACTAGTTCAATCTCCTGGAGGTTCCAAGTATTGGGTAACCTTCATTGATGATACCATAATGAAGGTATGTGTTTACTTTCTTAAAAGTAAATCTGATGTCTATGATACTTCAAGAAATGGAAAGCTTTGGTGGAGAATGAGACAAGCTTGAAGATTAAATTCTTGAGATAAGATAATGAAGGAGAATACACCGACAAAGAATTTCTTGAGTATTGTGCACATAATGGGATTAGGATGGAAAAGACTATTCCTGGAACTCTATAATAAAATGGAGTATCTGAGCGCATGAACATAACTCTGAATGAGCGTGCAAGAAGTATGCAGATACATGCAGGTTTACCAAACATGATGTGGGCTGATGTAATTAATAACGCTGCTTATTTAATTAATCGTGCACCTTTAGTTCCACTAGGATAGCTACTACCTGAAGAAGAATGAAGTGGCAAAAAGATAGATCTATCACATTTGAGAGTGTTTGGCAGCGTGGCATATCTTCACATTGAGTCTAATGTGAGAAGCAAGCTAGATCCCAAGTCCCAGAAATGTATTTTCATCGGTTATGGTGGTGATGAATTTTGCTACAGATTTTGAGATGAACAAAATAAGAAGTTTATTCGGAGTAAGAATGTCATCTTTAATGTAAAGGTGATGTACAAAAATAGAGGGAAAATAGTCCCAGAAATGACAAGTCTTATAATTAAAGACAAACAGTTTGCTGGTCTAGATGATCTTGGTTATAATGTGACCAATGAGAATCAAAGAAAGCTGGAAGTTGGAACTTCACAAGATGCTCTAGAAGTAACTAACTTTGAAGAATCAGTTCTTATTCCTGAAGTTTGGCCAAGCCACCTACTTTGAGAAGGTCCACACAAAAGGAAGACATCATAGAGGTACTCACCATCCTTGAAATATTTATTATTGACTGATTATGATAAACTTGAGTGTTATGATGAGACATTAAATCATGAAGAATCTGTCAAGTGGGAGTCTTAGGACAAAATGGATTCTCATGACCAATTAAACATGGAGTTTGGTGAATTTACCTCAGGGTAAAAAGACACCGCATAATAAATGGATTACAGAATCAAAGATGAAGGAGATGGTAGCAATCGGTACAAAGTAAGACCGATGGTAAATGATTTTCAATAAAATGATGGCATAAACTATATATAAATATTTTCACCGGTTGCGAAACTCATCACAATTCGGTTGGTGCTTAGTGTGGTGGCGGCTGAGAATCTATATTTGGAGCAACTAGACGTCAAGACTGTTTTCCTTCATGGGGACTTGGAGGAAGATATTTATATGAAGCAGCCTGAAGGTTTTATAGCACACGGAAATGAGGAATTTGTATGCAAACTGAATATAAGTTTTTATGGTCTGAAACAAGCCCTAAGACAATGGCACAAGAAGTTTGATTATTTCATGTGTGAAAATGATTACACTAGATGCCATGATGACCACTGTTTTTTCTACAAGAGGTTTGACAATTCCTATATCATTTTATTACTTTATATAGATGATATGTTGATTTTTGGGGCATATTTAAGTGAGATTCACTACAAGAAAAAAGGCTTTTACTGATACTAAATTAGTGTCAGTAAAGGGTTTTACTGACACTATATAATGTGTCAGTGTTGCCGCAGCCAGAAATCACTGACACTAGTTTCTAGTGTCAGTGATTCTTAGTGTCAGTAAACGTTAATACTGTAGTATCAGAAAATTATTGACACTATGGTATCAGTAATCTCTCACACTATTTTAGTGTCAGTAAATTATTGACATTATATCATCAGTATTTAGTGATACTATAGTGTCAGTAAATTTTGTTACTGCAGTATCAGTATATCACATATATTTGATTTTTAGTGTCAGTAATTATTGTTACTATAGTATCAATATCCGTCAATATCTTTTAAAATTTAAAAATCGTATTATTTCACAATTATATTTCTTATTTTTTGTAATTAAATTAATCATAAAATATATATATATATATATATATATATATATATATATATATATATATATATATATATATATATATATAAACCAACTCAATGAAATAAAAAACTAAAAAATTACATTTATATAAAATTCGCAATATAATAGATTAATCGTATTAATCAATTCAACAGTATCACATGATGAATACAAAAACTCCATAGACAATCTTTAAATTAACATATATATATTTCAAAAACTACTCTTAAAGTCCCATCAAAATGTCATGCCCCCACCAAATTCATGATACTTGTTGAGAAGCCTGCAACAATCCCCCAACAATATGATATATGGCACAAAATCTGAAATTATAAACCAAATGTTAAGAATTAGATGGACTTCCAAAAAAAATCGATATCTTCATAAATAAAAACATTAAATACATCCAAATAAAAATACAAAATATAACCCTAATCTAATTTTTGTCACATAAAGCACTTATTGACAATAACCATACCAACAACCTAAGAGCATGCATATAAAAAACCAAATGGCATCCATAATAACAAGTTGTATCTTTCATACCGCTACATAATCACCAAAACAAACAAATCAATAACACACACACACACACACATATATATATATATATAGACGGACATAAAACTGAAATAAAAGGATCTCATGAACCAGATGAAGTTTATCAGATGACATGATCTAATACTGTTTCCAAATGCAGGAAGCAAATCAAGATGACAAGATATCAGGAACCAAATCCTGATTGATCAAGCGAATTCTTGCTCTATAATCAGTTTTTCCCTCTACAATAGCCCCCATGAGCAAATAAGTAAACAAATACAAAAGTTAAATATATCACAATTAATAAAAAGAACACAGGAAAATAAATAAACACAATACCTCTTCTTCTCTTTTACTTAACCTGGAAACGCTTGAAGTAAGCCCTAGATTTCTGAGACTTCACAAAGACCTACGAAAACGACGTCGTATTAATCAGACAAAACCATATATAATTTACTTCTCAAATAACACAACTATGAAACTCACTTCACTTGTTGAACAAAAAAGAATCATTATAATGAACCAAAACCACAAACCCACAAATACATTCGTATAAACATGATGACATATACGAAGAAGGTTTCGATATATTTTAGCATCAGAAAATAATAACTAAAAAAAGCAAGCTTTTTCATATTACTCTATCAATTTTTCACAGCAACCAAACACAGTAGAATCTTACCATTGCTGCAGCTTTGAGTAGTAAGAAAAAAGGAGAGGGAAGGGGAGACGGCAACGGGTGAAAGATATGGAGGAGATCGATTTATAAACCCTAGAACTTCGAGTGACCTAAGTGAGGATTAGATCAACGGCTGGGATTTGCTCGCCAAGTAGGCGCTAGGGATGATTACATTTTAGGGGTATTTTGGGGTTTTTCTATTGGAGCTGTGATTTTGTATGCCTGAACTTATTTCTATTAGAATAATACGAATGTAAATCGTAAGTCTTGACTTGATTCGAAATCGATTTGTTTAATAAATATGTTACTTGAACTCAAAAAAAAAAAGTTTGATTATTAAATAAGATCAACTCATAAAAGCTCGATTCAACTCATTTTTAACTTACGACCACTATTCAAAATAAACTTGAATTGATTCGTACTCACACAATTCGACTCGATATATATATATATATATATATATATATATATTATATATATATATATGAATATTATTTAAAATTTAATAAAGTAAATAAAGAAAATAAAATTTGATTTTTTAAATTAATTGAGCCAAATCATTTAATAATCGAATTCGAGTCAAGATCAAGTCTAATGTTTTCTTAATGAGACGAGTTTAAGTAATATATGTAAAGTTGGAATCGAGCTCGAGCTCATATAAATACTTATCTAATTGAATCAAATACTATTCAACTCGATTAAACCATTGTTAAAATGAGAATATTTTTCCAAAGTTATAAATTAAAATTTTGGCAGTGGATAAGTTGTATCTTTCATATCGCTACATAATCACCAAAACAAACAAATCAATAACACACACACACACACAAATATATATATAGACGGACATAAAACTGAAATAAAAGGATCTCATGAACCGGATGAAGTTTATCAGATGACATGATCTAATACTGTTTCCAAATGTAGGAAGCAAATCAAGATGACAAGATATCAGGAACCAAATCCTGATTGATCAAGCGAATTCTTGCTCTATAATCAGTTTTTCCCTCTACAATAGCCCCCATGAGCAAATAAGTAAACAAATACAAAAGTTAAATATATCACAATTAATTAAAAAGAACACAGGAAAATAAATAAACACAATACCTCTTCTTCTCTTGTACTTAACCTGGAAACGCTTGAAGTAAGCCCTAGATTTCTGAGACTTCACAAAGACCTACGAAAACGACGTCGTATTAATCAGACAAAACCATATATAATTTACTTCTCAAATAACACAACTATGAAACTCACTTCACTTGTTGAACAAAAAAGAATCATTATAATGAACCAAAACCACAAACCCACAAATACATTCGTATAAACATGATGACATATACGAAGAAGGTTTCGATATATTTAGCATCAGAAAATAATAACTAAAAAAAGCAAGCTTTTTCATATTACTCTATCAATTTTTCACAGCAACCAAACACAGTAGAATCTTACCATTGCTACAGCTTTGAGTAGTAAGAAAAAAGGAGAGGGAAGGGGAGACGGCAACGGGTGAAAGATATGGAGGAGATCGATTTATAAACCCTAGAACTTCGAGTGACCTAAGTGAGGATTAGATCAACGGCTGGGATTTGCTCGCCAAGTAGGCGCTAGGGATGATTACATTTTAGGGGTATTTTGGGGTTTTTCTATTGGAGCTGTGATTTTGTATGCCTGAACTTATTTCTATTAGAATAATACGAATGTAAATCGTAAGTCTTGACTTGATTCGAAATCGATTTGTTTAATAAATATGTTACTTGAACTCAAAAAAAAAAAGTTTGATTATTAAATAAGATCAACTCATAAAAGCTCGATTCAACTCATTTTTAACTTACGACCACTATTCAAAATAAACTTGAATTGATTCGTACTCACACAATTCGACTCGATATATATATATATATATATATATATATATATATGAATATTATTTAAAATTTAATAAAGTAAATAAAGAAAATAAAATTTGATTTTTTAAATTAATTGAGCCAAATCATTTAATAATCGAATTCGAGTCAAGATCAAATCTAATGTTTTCTTAATGAGACGAGTTTAAGTAATAGATGTAAAGTTGGAATCGAGCTCGAGCTCATATAAATACTTATCTAATTGAATCAAATACTATTCAACTCGATTAAACCATTGTTAAAAATTAGAATATTTTTTCCAAAGTTATAAATTAAAATTTTGGCAGTGGATAATTTATTATCATTATTTTGTTTTTTAAAGATAAAAATGGACAAAATCCAAATTCATTTTTTATCCCCTTGATAAATTAAATAAAATTATTTAAAAATCACCCGGATAAATTGATATTGACTTTGAATATCTATATTGGATTATTAAATCAATGGCCAAATTTTAATCTCTAAAAAATTTATGTTTATTATTTCACTTCTTTAATTATACCAAGACCCCATTCTTGACGAGAAAATTTGTTAAATCACTTTATGTAACAATTCAGAAAAATTCTTCATGAATTTAATCATTTTGGAATCCCTCGACAACATAATATTACTGCATCAATGAATTTAATACTTTATATTCAGATTTTATCCAAAATAAAAATAGAGTAAATTGACAACAATAGCATAAAACAAATGAAAAACAAACCCAGCAGACTTAAGGAAATAATTTTTTTTTTTAATTTTTTTACTGATACTAAAGTATCATTAATTACTGACACTAAATTTACTGATACTCTAGTGTCAGTAATATATGCGAAAAACGTCACTTCCGCGAGGTGTTGGTTCGACTCCAGACGACTACGCGTTTTTTTTTTTTTTTTTATTTCTTACTGATACTATTGTAATAGTAATTACTGACACTAAAATCGCTGATACCATAGTGTCAGTAATTATTGATATTTAAGTGAAAAACACGGAAATAGGCCCATTTACACGTCGTTTCTGACACTTTTAGCCTAGTGTCACTAACCTTAGTGTCAGTAAAGGCCTTTTTTCTTGTAGTGATTAACCAATTAAAGAAATAATTGTCAAACAAGTTCTCTATGAATGATTTAGGTGAAGCCAAATAAATCTTTAGAATGAGGATAACTACTGACAAAGAGCGAGGTATTTTGAAACTATCACAGAAGGAGTATGTCAAGAAGGTATTGAAGAGATTCAACATGCAAGATGCTAAACTAGTTAGCACACCTTTGCCGGCTCATTTAAAGTTATCCAAACTATTTTCACCTAAAAATGAGCAAGAGATGGAATATATGAAGAAGATACCTTATGATTCAGCTTGGGAGTCTTATATATGCCATGGTATGCACTAGACCGACATTGCTCATGCAGTGGGAGTTGTGAGCCGATATACGAACGTGTCGGGACATAGAGAGTCCCATAATATGAAGTGTGCTCTTTGAGCACTTGGGTAGCCGATAATGTTTGATAATAAATAATATTTGATATTATAATTATCAATTTATTAAGTGTTATTGGATAAAATTAATTATTTACTTTGACCCAATTAGATTAATCTAAATATTTAATAGTTAAATAAATAATTACACAATAATTTTTAATTACATAAATATCTATACTATTGGAGGATATTTTGGTAATCATAAAATATATAATAATAGGTGTATTTAGATTGATTTAAGTAGATTAAATCAAAGTGGTAGATAATGAACTAATAAATTGGTTAAGCTTTGTCTAGATTTAATTGGATTATATCAAAGTGGTAAAAACATTAATTAGTCACTGATAAGTGCACAAAAGTGTACTTTGAACACTGCTAACTCGGCTTAATTATCTTGTATTTAATCTTAATTAGGGTTATTTTATGCTTTGTTATTAGCAAGCAATGATGAAATGAAGATTGGAGCAATTACATATGTTTCAGGACCTTATGGATGCATCATAAGCACGCGGGAAGAGTGGAAACGAAGAAAGCACGAAACCAGATTTTCCCCCGCCACGCGTCGCGACGCGCCCCAATAATGCACTCCATCCACAACTCTAGAGAGTTGGGCGCCGCGGCGCCCCAGACGCCCCAAAACCCTGATTTTTGATGTTTTTGATGCATATTATGATTCCGAGGCCTCTCTATATAAACCCAACTTCGTCCAAACCCTAAGAGAGAGAAAAATCAGAGAGAAACAGATGAAAAACACATACAAATAGCCACAAACACAAGTTTGAGAGAGAAGAACGAAGAGCTTCAAAGATGAACATGTCATCTCTCCGATCTATTCAGGCTATCTCTATGTTCCGCATGAAAAACTATTCTCTTAAGCAAAGCTAATGATGAACTATTGTATTTAAACTTATTATGTTTATGTTTTTTATTCTTGAGTGAACTTTTAAACATTTAATATAATTGATGGTTGTTATTCTTTATCATCTTACGATTCTTGAATCCAGAGATTGTGTTTTGTCAATTCCCATATAGATCCAGTCATGCTTATTCTATGTGAGATTTGCGAACCTAGTTGTGACTGGTAAATTTGTTTTATGTGTTGGTCTTCTGCTGCAGTATTGTCTGAGGGTATATTGTTGACGTTAGATAGCTCGTAATGATGACTTTTTTGTGCTGTTAACATAAAGAAAATAATCATTAATTACCTTAGAATTGAATATGAGTAGAATTGAATATCTTCCGACTGTTGGTTTGAGATGTGAAACTTTCAGTTGAGTAATAACAGGAATCAATAACTGAATATAGGAGTTTGATACAAGAGGAATTCCAGATGCTTTGCCATATCTCTCTATTGATTTTCCTAAGTATTTTCCATAGTTTTTATCTTAAATTATCAAGCCATTTGTTTTCTTTATTTAAGTTACTGTTAACGTTTTTGTTTGAGTAAATTAGTTCCTGTAACCATCTCTCTGAGGAATCGACACCCCAACTATACTGCGATAACCGCGAGTATCTTTTTGGGCGTAATCAAAATTTGGCGCCGTTGCCGGGGAGACGATTTACAACTTAAAGGAGCAGTTTGCTTGGTCAAACATAAAGCAGTAACTTCGTTCATTCTTTTATTCTTTTGTTATTTATTTTATTTTATTTCAGTTTTTGTTTTAGTCTAGATTTTAATTTTTAGTTTATCCTTTTTTATTTTATTTTTATTTTATTATTGTTTCATGTATTACTTGAGCTTGAATTGCATGCCTAGACGTAGGGATAGATTTGGTAGATTCATATGATTGAACATGAAAGTTCAAACTCAGACTCTGAAAACATATTTGAAAACCTTTTTGCCACACTACCCGCATCAAACACACATAATATGAGTGAATACGAGAGACCACCCATGCAGATTCTTGAAGATTACCTTCACCCAACTCGCACGACTACACCTTCGTGCATAATGTTTCCTCCTAATGCACCACTCATAGATTTTAAATCTGGGATGATACAATATCTTCCAACTTTTCACGGTTTAGAGAGCGAAAATCCTTATGTGCACATTAGAGAGTTTGAAGAGGTAGTAGCAACCTTTGATGACCGATTTGGAACCACTGACACAATTAGACTTAAGTTTTTCCCCTTTGCCCTTAAGGATAGGGCTAAAAAATGATTGTATTCTTTAAGACCTAGGTCAATAAGATCATGGGGTGAGATGACACATGTATTTTTCAACAAATACTTCTCACACCATAAGACAAATGCATTGAAAAGACAAATCTCCACATTCTCCCAGAGAGACAGT
The DNA here is from genome assembly GCA_019454045.1 of Zanthoxylum bungeanum. Lineage (NCBI taxonomy): Eukaryota > Viridiplantae > Streptophyta > Magnoliopsida > Sapindales > Rutaceae > Zanthoxylum > Zanthoxylum bungeanum. The sequence goes on along the minus strand of SKCR01007475.1, from coordinate 46,818 downwards.
GAAACCCTTTATCAAACGTGTGAGAGGTATAATGAGATGTTAGCTAGTTTCCCTCACCATGGATATGAGAGTTGACACTTAGTAAGTTATTTTTATGATGTTCTAACCCCCTAGAGAGCGCCGATTTGTTGAGACAATGTGCAATGGTGAGTTTATACGGAAAGACCCTGATGAGACATTCGAGTACTTGGATGAATTAGCTGAGAAATCTCATATATGGACTGGACCTAATGTCATAAATAGCACTGATATGACACACCCTACTCATTCTAGTAGAGGCATACACCACTTCAGTGAAGATGATAGTCTTAGGGCACATATTGAGCTATTGACTAGAGAGTTATGGGCCTTAAAAGCTAGAGATAGCAAGACTATGCATGCAGTCGCCCACCTGGAACCCCAAGAGTGTCCTGTATGGTGAGATGAGGGGGACATATGAGGAACAATGTAATAACTTAGGGATGTACAAAAAGTCATACACACCTTATTCAGATACATATAATTCTAGTTGGCGAAACCATCATAATCTTAGTTGGAAACAAGAGTCCCCTCAACCACTCATACACCACAACCTAGGAGTTACAGTGTCCCACAGTATCACACACATGCCGTTCCTAGGAATTCTTTAGAGGATACTGTGCAAGCATTTATGGAGGCCTAGAAAATAATTGTGGAAGCCCAGAATAAAACCAATCAAAGGTTCGAGTCGTTGATAGCTCAAGTAGCTGAAGATAATAGGGAGATTAAGAGTCAGATCTCTAAGTTAACTAATGTCCTGAGTGTGCAAGAAAAAGGCAAATTCCCATCTCAAACTCAACCTAATCCACAAGGGCAACACATGGCATAGCCTAATCACGAAGCAGCCAATGTAAAAGGTGTTAATGCTATATTCACTAGGAGTGGTAGGGAGGTAGGAGTGCAGGACACGTCCAACACCATAGGTGATCCCAATGATAGTAGTATAGGTACCCTTTAGGCGAATACAGAGCCACCGTTCCAAGCTAGAGTACCTTTCCCTCGGGCATTTAGGCCCACAGTGAGACCCCAGACCCAAATGATGAGATCCTAGAACATCTGAAGCAAGTAAAGATTAATATTCCTTTGTTGCATGTGATAAAATAAGTTCCTACTTATGCGAAGGTTTTAAATGATCTATGCACCATAAAAAGAAAGCATAATATGAAGAAGACTGCATTTTTAACAGAGCATGCTAGTGCAGTAATTGAACAGAGGACCCCACCAAAATATAAAGATCAGAGATATCCCACCATAATCTGTCACATTGGCACACATGAGTTTGGTCAAGCCTTATTAGATTTAGGTGCAAGTGTTAATCTCATGTCATATTTGATTTATGTGCAGTTAGGGCTTGGTAAGATTAAATCTACATCAGTAGCTTTACAATTAGCTGACCGATCCATTAGAACACCACGGGGGGTAGTTGAGGATGTTTTAGTACAGATTGATAAATTCTACTACCCTGTTGATTTCCTGATTTTAGACACTCAGTCTGTGGTTAACACTGAGTCAAAAATCCCACTCATATTAGGAAGACCTTTTCTTGCTACAGCTAATGCCCTTATCAATTGCAGAAACGGTCTCATGAAGCTATCATTTGGGAATATGACACTGGAAGTAAACATTTTTCATGTTGAAAAACAACCACAAGGTGATGATGAGTGCCAATATACATACATGCTAGAAACAGTCCTGCCAAAAACAGCTTCTTTACACCATGAATCAAATCCTCCCGAAGTGAAAGTGACCTTAAAGAATCGAAAAATGAGGAAAAGGAAAATTAGTGCTCAATTAAAGATGATACCTGGGAAGTTAAAAATGAGGTTGAACCAATTGATAAAATCTCAGCCATCAGTCGACCCTGACAGATCAATGCATACACTGCCGCGGCTAGACAAAAATTCTCTCTCATGCCTTCATCAATTTGCTCGATGGAAACCACCATGACAATCTGGGTGGTTACGTCTGGCTGAAGTTGTTAAACTTAGCGCTAGCGGGGAGACAACCCTTGCATCTGTATTTAATTTTAATTTATTTGGTTTGTTTTATTTTATTTATTTTATTTTATTGTGTGCTAATTGCATGTTTATTATTTGTATGAATAATTATGCAGGAGTCAGCAATACTTACACAGCTACACAACTAAAGTCTTACCAGCAGGAACCTGATCAACTCCGCGTTTGGTAGTGTTGTTCCTTAATCCTTTTTCTTTATATTTATCTTACATTGAAGACAATGTAAGTTTTAAGTGTGGGGGTGTATGCATGCACATGTTAACCTGTTATTAAAAAAATTATTTGTTTTTAGCCCTTAATAGTAAAACATAGTCCAATGATGATATTGTTTGATTTAGGGTGAAATCTTAGAAATGATAAGTTCCTGATGTACTTTTATCTGATACTTTGAGTAGTTGATCTAGGTTAGACTCGTAAAGCACTTAACTATAAGTTTCTAACAGTGAAAGCCTGAGTAGTTAGCAATGTGACTAGTTAAAAAAATTGCATGTCGATGAATGACCGTTTGCTTATATGTCTATCCTGATTTTCTTGTGTTATGATTGTTGGGGTTTTGGGTGATGGGCGATGAGCGCAGCGGAAGCGCGGGTCCGAGCGAAATCGTATTTTAAAACTTTTTCAAAATACCGAATAAATTATTCAATATATAATATGAATAATTTATTCATATATCACCTAAACCAATTTATTTAATATCAAATATTAAGATAAACATAGTTGAAACTCGCGAACTTTTACGAAAACTGTTTTTCCGCGAAATTGCCTAAAACGCATTTTTGACCGAACCGACTACCCGAAACTTATGGAAACTGCCCAGGTCAGTTCCAATAGTGCCGGGACAGTTCATAGGCTTCCCAAACAGTGATGGACTCATGGTTTGGATAATCGTCACCCGGTTGGCTCAAAATCCACCCGGTAACGCCGTTTTTGGCCGTTTTCACTTATTTCAAGTCGGAAACACTTTCCGGAAATTGTGCCAACACCCAAATTACATCCAAAACATTCTAAAGACAAAAATTTCATCAAAAAATCAGATTTATTTCCAGGTCAAACCAGAAAACGAAATTGGGCAATTTTTCATGCTTTAATCCAAAATTTACAAAGATTAATCTAATTAATCCAACACCAATTGAGTCCCACCACACATGAACAAACCAAGAACAATTCTAGGCTATTTAGAGTAGATCAATAACTCTAGAATGACAACACTTCAACAATTGAATAAATTGGCCTAATATTACATTAATATTCACCAATTCCACTTCACACATGCTTCCAAACTTCCAATACAACCACAACAACCAAAAGCCCTAAAAAATCAGATTTTTAAAAACCCTAGAACTATTCTAAGTCATCAAGAAAATAAGAAATAAAATTTCTAAGCCATGAGTTATGAAGACTTACCTTAAAACTCATAAATCCAAGCTTTTTTCTTGATTTTTCTTATAAATCTTCATGGAATTTTACAAACCATTTGAAACCCATTTGATTTCCTCTAGTTTCGGCAGTGTGTGTATCTTAGAAGATAAAGAAAACTATTCACTCTTTAAAGAGATGCTTTGACCGAATTGGGTGGTCATTTGGGGGCAAAATTTTCAACTACCATTTAATCAAATTAAATCCTTATCACTTTATAAGATCCAATAAAAATTAGGCACAAATAAAGTGTAATTAATTTCATGCCATGTGTCCCAATCACTTGTCACCATGTATCATATGCATAATGACAATTGGATAAGATTTGAAAATTCAATTATTCAATTATTTAACTATTAAATAATTAAACAATTAATTTACACACATATATGTATTTTATTTACATTAAATAATAAATACATATATTTATGGCATGTGTCAAAATATCATTTGACAAATAATTAATGTGTATATAATCGTATTATGTATCAAATACAAATACATAATAATTATTAGCAGACAAAATCCCCTAATTGCATGTGTTATCGTTTAACCGAATAAACGATCCGAATTAACTCATTTAATCCGGTGAAGTATTATGAATAATCCGTATTATTCATATCGAGTTGCCTAAGTGCTCAACGAGTACACTTCATATTGTGGGACTCTCTAAGTTTAGGTTTATCCGTCACGAAATTCAATTTCGTGTCCATAATCCACCAACTCATGGATTATGACGACCACGGATAATCTCGCTAAACTATGCAAGCCGAGGTCATAGCATACGTATAATCCCTCCGTCACATGACTGACGGATCCTATCTTGATACACACAGGATATCATGAGCATCAGTCCACACCCAACGAACAGGCGGAGGTCTGATCATGACTAGATCGTTGACGTGACTGTCATCAAAGTGTGGAGGATAGCTCATATATCCACAATGGTATCTCAAGTCGAAGGACCACTATGCTTTCTCAACTCGAGAAGCTTCATATTGGCGTTGGTGTACCATATATTAGGAAACCTTCAGTGAGTCGTTCAATGTCTTATCAAATAAATACCTACAAGTCTATACGAGTCTCCCGAGAATTATGGTTCACCGGGATAAACCATCGGACCAAGTCACGATATACGACATGTACTGGTCTCAGCAGATTTTACTAACCGACCCGTGTTAGCAAATCTTGACCATGAACTTTATTTAAGGATATACATCTAATAGTGCGCTTCTCAATGTCAATTACAAACTACGTTGTAACTGCGCACTATACATTAAATCCGAGGGTCTTTGTCTAATATACGCATATCACTAAATCGGATTCAGTTTCGATCTAATCGTAATCAGATAACTAATCGTAATTAGACCGAATATGTGTATAAAAGATAAGGGTGCTACCATTAAATTAATAATATTATGGAAAATATAATTGCTCATATTTATGAATCGGACATAAATACGATCCGGATTGGCACTCTGAGCACCAACCCTAACAATGATGTGTGGTATGGTAAAAAATAAAAAGAAAAAGTCTATAAAGAAAGAAATTAAACCACCTATAACCGATAAGCGTGACGCAAGTATTAGGAACACCATGAGGAGAAATGCTACCTTAAAAGGTAGGTGTGTTGAAAAATAGAAAGAAGAAAGAAAAAGAAAAAAAATCAAAAAGAAAAAAAAAAGACAAGAAAAGAAAGGAAAAAAAATCATACCATACTGAGCACAGAAAAGCAATTACAAAGTCCTAGGTTGGTTTGACCCATCGATTCCAATTTTTAAACGAAATCATTAAATTGGTTTATCTAGGAATCTAGTTGTGAATAAACCTTTACATACACACACACTGTGAGTCCGACTTAGATGATTTATTCAAGGCCTTGGATTTGAGTTATGTTGAGTACTTTGAAGGTTTTATGGTTTCATTCCTAGGCATTTGTTGAGGACAATAATATGTGTAACTATTGGGACTATTTCAGTTTGTTATTTTTCCATGATTGCATGTGTTTTAAATGACGTTTGTGGGTATCGTCGCTGGAAGCCCTCACAAGACTATAACTCATCTACTATGGACACCTAGGGGTTTAAAGGCTTGTTACATACTCTAAATGCAATCGTGATCCCTACGAAAGTGGCTTAGATAGTTTTATTTAGTTCTTATTTTATTTTACGCTTGAATTGTTAGGGACTAGCAATAAGCTGGTTGGGGGTTGTGATAAGTGCACAAAAGTGTACTTTGAACACTGCTAACTCGGCTTAATTATCTTGTATTTAATCTTAATTAGGTTTATTTTACGCTTTGTTATTAGGAAGGAGTGGAACATGAAGATTAGAGCAATTACACATGTTTCGGGACCTTATGGATGCATCGGAAGCACGCGGGAAGAGCGAAAATAAAGAAAGCACGAAACCAGATTTTCCCCTGCCACGTATCGCGATGCACCAGCTTTGAGCGTCGCGACGCGCCCCAATAACGTACTCCAGCCACAACTCCAGAGAGTTGGGCGCCGCGGCGCCCCAGACGCCCCAAAACCCTGATTTTTGATGTCTTTGATGCGTATTATGATTCCGAGGCCTCTCTATATAAACCCAACTTCTTCCAAACCCTAAGAGAGAGAAAAATCAAATAGAAACAAAGAAGAAACACATACAAAGAGCCACAAACACAAGTTTGAGAGAGAAGAACGAAGAGCTTCAAAGATGAACATGTCGTCTCTCTGATCTATTCAAGCTATCTCTCTATTCCGCATGGAGAACTAATCTCCTAAGCAAAGCTAAGGATGAACTCTTGTTTTTAAACTTATTATATTTATGTTTTTGATTCTTGAGTGAACTTTTAAACATTTAATATAATTGATGGTTGTTATTCTTTATCATCTTACGATTCTTGAATCCAGAGATTGTGTTTTGTCAATTCCCATATAGATCCAGTCATGCTTCTTCTATGTTTGATTTGCGAATCCAGTTGTGACTGATAAAGTTGTTTTACGTGTTGGTCTTCTGCTGCAGTATTGCCTGAGGGTATATTGTCGACGTTAGATAGCTCGTAATGATGACTTTTGTGTGCTGTTAATATAGAGAAAATAATCATTAATTACCTTAGAATTGAATATGAGTAGAATTGAATATCTTCCGACTGTTGGTTTGGGATGTGAAACTTTCAGTTGAGTAATAACAGGAATCAATAACTGAATATAAGAGTTTGATACAAGAGAGATTTCAGATGCTTTGCCATATCTCTCTACTGATTTTTCTAAGTATTTTCCATAGTTTTTATCTTAAATTATCAAGCCATTCGTTTTTTATTTAAGTTACTGTTAACATTTTTGTTTGAGTAAATTAGTTCATGTAACCAGCTCTATGAGGAATCGACACCCCAACTATACTGCGATAATCACGAGTATCTTTTTGGGTGTAATCAGTCACACTTACTTATACATATTTGGATAAATTGGATTAAGCCTAAATAAAAGTTTATTAGAACTTTTATTAATTAAAAATTACATAAGCTTTACTATAAAAGGCAAGTTTGAGCAAATTTTTGATTAATGAGAAAAATTAGCCTAAATAAGTGTTTAGAGAAGCTTTAGAAGTTCTCTATATTTTTCAATAAGGAGAAGAAGATTAGATTTTTGGTTTAAGATTATTAGGTAAGTTTGATATTCTCTAGAAAGTTATGTTTTTGTATTTGACACATAATAATATAGCTTAAAGTTGAAATTCGGTTAATAAATTGTATATGGATACTTTGAAAATATAAACACAATTTACTTGTAATTGGGTCAAATATGTTTATGTTGGACATGAACATAAAATTAGAGTTTGGAACTCCAGATAAAAGGTTGGAATTATAACTATCATTTTAGAACCACTTAACAACCTTTAAGTGACCGAGAATTGTTTTTTAGTTACTTCTTTGTGGGATTTTAATTTAGTTTTTTTTTTATTCAAAGAAATACATATATATATTTAGAATATATGTATGTTTGTTCTATAACATATGTTGATGTTGGTTTTGATGTTAATATAAATTTGCGTGTTTGGTAGTGTTTAGCGAAGGTTAGAAGCAAATTGAGCAAAATATTACATCATCTCTTTATAAAAAAAAAATTACGAGCACATGCGCTGAAGCAATTGCTTGCACGCGCTGAAGCGCATGCGTACACTTTGCACGCGCGACGCGTTCTCTCTTATTTTCTCCCGTTCTGAGTTTCCAGACTCCGATTCATTCCTAATTTTCTCCCATGCACTCGTAATAGAATATAATATTCCATTAAATTATTTAAAATACACTCATATTCTATATCCATGGGTTAGACACACTTTCGTTGCGCGGGGCACTAATCCGACCCTAGGGGTTCCACCACTGCCCCAATAAATTTCAGGATATAACAAAGTCTAGAATTCTAAGAACAACAATCTTATTAAAATTCTCTATAGAATTTCTGAAATTCATTTTAACATAGAGAATAGGGGAATTAAGTGATATTTTAACGAACGTAAAATACACACATATATAAGCATTGGATCCTAGCAATTATTAGTTGAAAGGGCATCTCTTCAGACCAACCAATATGTCTCAAAGTTAAATCAATTTGATTGTAAATATATTTAATTTGAATTTCGAAATATATTATTATATATAATTTCAAAAGTAAAATATATATAAATAAAATATTTGTATATATATTTATTTATACAAACACGAACACGTGCCATCATAGACTTATATATATAATCATATATATATATATATATACACACACATTATTTATTCATCATATCTATATATATTTTAAACCAAATATTTTGATTTCCCTCCAAATTCCAAATCCTTTGATTTCCCTCCAACTTTCACGAAATCAATTGATCTATCCTGTGCCATAATATAAGGTGTAACGATTCATTTTAGTTTAGCAAAGTGGGTTTCCTCTTTGTCAACTTTCTTAATACTACAAGTTATACACAAAAGAATCAAAATAATGCAAAATTACAATATAAATATACTTACTTGTTCTGCAAAATCAGATTTAAAAATCAAGCTTTTGTCAACTTTAGCTTTCTTTTATAGGAAGCCAAATATGGTTGCATGAGAAGTTTTAACCCATGCATATGCCCACTATAGCCAAAGGAAGTTTATTTTCTTAACTTTCCTACCCGTGGTTTGGTAGTGTATGGCTCATGATCTCACATTGAGATCTTAGGTTCGAATTCAGGAGTTTCTTGTAAGAGTCTGGGATAACCGGGGATTTTATCTGCTTTGCTTAAGTTCAGAACAGGTGGTTTGACGGTGAGATTTCCAACGATTTCAAAAAAAAAAATATTTTCCTTACTAATGTGGTGGACCAGGTTCGGATTGATCAATCTTCTTAGGTGACCCAAATCCATCCACTAATAAATTGGAATGATGTCCAAAATAATAGCATCCTACAAATTTTTTCCTCAAACATTTCATCTCACAATTATTTCCAATTTATATACCATAAGATTTCTTACTTTTTTAAATTATAGTAATTTTTATCATTAATTAATTTAAAACATACACGGTGAGAATATATTTTCATTAATTTTGTAGCCAGCTAGGCGTGGAAGCAAAATGATAGAGAGACGGAAAGGGATTAAAATCACTCATAAAGTATGAGTATTTTATTATTAAAAATAATTTTAATTATAAATTATCCATATTTTGGGAGTGGTTTTAGTCTTCATTTAATCACATTTTAGTTTTTATATCACACCTCAACATAGAAATTTCATCCGATAAATTTTCGGGCAATTCGAATCAAAACAAGTGGTTTTGGCCTAAAAAATTCTTAAATAGTGATTTGGTTGATATATACAAATTGAGATTTAATATTTAAAAAAAAAAAAAGAAGTAATTCAAGTGTCTACTAGTAAATATGTACAAATTTTCAAACATAATGATATAGATAACAATTGCAATTATTAAGATACAAATTTTGTCATAAAAGTGTTTGGAATATGGTACTTTATACTTTACGTCTTGAAGATGCGTGATTTGATGGTGTAGGGTTCAAGATCTCATTTTGAGGTCCTGAGTTTGAATTCAGGGAGTGCGTTTCTTGTAAGAGTCTGGGACAGCTAGGGGTTTTACCTGCCCGAAAGGAGTGGTTTGGTGGTGGGATTTCCAACGATTAAAATAATAATAATAATAATAATAATGATACTTTACTCCTATTATATTGCTCAACTTCCATGAGTTAACTGATCGCACATGCTGACTACTTCTGCTTTTGCTTGGCATGCAAGGTTTGTATGCAATTGATTGAAATGCACACTTTTTCTTTTCAAAAGGGCTTTCAGTTCATCTTTACATTTATAGAGTTATATTTCGCTTTTGGATGCATATTTTTCCACTATAGAACATTCCAGAACTTCACTAGATGATCAATAATCTTGTGCCACATCCAACAAAGAAAGTATTTTGATTATGTGTATGTAAATAATTGATTGTTTATTGCATGAAACTGTGGAGACTCTCACACAGGAACAGGATCATTGCATGTCAACAAACTTTGCCCAAAAGTCATAGCCATGTCAACTTTTATAACAAGTTTCCTAGTACTTGCTGGCGCCAAAAAGACAAGTTCATTGACTGTATATATACCTTCCTTGATCAAGATTTGTTTCTCACAATGCTAGCTAGTATTTATTGACACCTATTTGCTGCAAGCTTTTGTGAGTGATCACTCTTGATGATCTGAAGTTGAATTTTGGTTGCCAGATTTCGAAGGACAAGTTTTCTGTGCTCTGGTCACAGGAAAAAGTCTCTGCGGAACTGTGCTCGGATCTCAGAATATTCAGGTTCTTTCTGTCTTGTGATTCTGTGGATTATAAGCTTGAGCTCTCCTATGAGAGCATTAGGCAGATTGAGCTACACCGCACTTGTGGTCATTCAGGTTTGTTATTTACAATTACAACCAATTAGTATGAAAATGATTTTAGCATCATGCAAATGATTAAAAACAAAACAATTTTTTTCGGAAAAAATTCTAACAGGTACCTGAATGCACTTTCATGTCTAATGCCTGTTTCTAGAAAAAGCTTGTTTGCATGATGCTAAAATCTTTCAAATGTTATAAGCTAAAAGCTTGTTTTGTGTTTCCAGTTATTTGGTGCTCCAAAGATTTATAAGAAAGACATTAACTGGGTTCGCGAAGTTGATTTTACAAAGAATTATGAGAAAGACATTCAATGGGTTCGCGAAGTTGATTTTACACCATCCTCTAGCATTGGACAGTCTTCTGCTATATGTTTGGAAATCCCAAGCAGGGCTAAAGTTCTGAAGAATTTCTTTTACTACAAAGAAAGTCGCGGAAAGTTCACTCTATTACCAGGTTCTTCATTATCTGGCAACTCTGATCTTGTCCCCATAATTACTCCACCCCAAGGCATTAACTTGCCATTCAAAATCAATTCTCTAGTTCAGCACGGTTGCATTCCAGGGCCAGCGCTTGATGCCAAATTCTTTCTCTGGGTTGATCCAAGTAGAATCGAAAAGGCATACATAGAACGTGCTTTGGAGACGCTATTTTATCAAAGAGAATGCTGCTATGAGCCTGTAAATTGGATCAGAGAGCAATATAGAAAGTACGGGGGACTTCTTACTTCCCCTGCTGTTACCTTAGATGATGGGTTAGTTTATGTAAACAAGGTTCTCATAACCCTATCTAAAGTTTACTTCTGCGGTCCAGAGATCAGTCTCTCGAATCGTGTGATACGAAGTTATGCTGGTGAAATTGATAACTTTCTTCGTGTTTCTTTCATTGATGAGGATATGAGTAAGCTGTATTCGACAGTTTTATCTCCTCAGGTATCTTCTACAAATGAAGAAAGGCGTACTGGAATCTATCAAAGGATACTCTCAACTCTAAGAAATGGGATAGTTATTGGAGATAAGAGATTTGAATTTCTTGCATTTTCAAAGAGTCAAGTGAGAGAGAATTCTTTGTGGATGTTTGCATCTAGGCCTGAGCTTACAGCAGCAGATATCAGAGAGAATATGGGTGATTTTCGGGAGATAAGGAATATAGCAAAGTATGCTGCAAGACTTGGTCAGTCTTTCAGCTCATCTAGAGAGGCCTTGTTTGTTGATAGCAGTGAAATTGAAATCATTCCTGACGTGAAGGCTGAGAAAGATGGGATTACCTATTGTTTCTCGGATGGGATTGGTAAAATATCTGCTGAGTTAGCTGAAATAGTGGCTAAAAAATGTGGCTTCACAATTTATACTCCATCTGCCTTTCAAATTCGCTATGGTGGTTTCAAAGGTGTTGTTGCGGTTGATCCAACTTCATCAATTAAGTTATCACTGAGAAAGAGTATGTCCAAATACAAATCCGAAAGCACAAGTCTAGACATTTTGGCAAATAGCAGGTATCAGCCTTTGTTTCTAAATCGCCAATCGATCAGCCTTTTGTCTATGCTAATGTGTGGTTATAATCCTGAGGAAGAACGTTTTCTGTCAATGATGCTGCAGACATTCCGCGCATCAAATCTGCTGGAGCTGCGAAACAGAACAAGGATTTTTATTGAAAATGGAAGAGCCATGATGGAATGCTTGGATGAGACAGGCACATTGGAATATGGTCAGGTATTTGTGCAGTTTTCTGGCTCTAGATGCAGTGAGGTTTCAGACAATTCCTTCCCTATTCTTAGCAACAACAGATCAGGGCAACTTAATATTGTCAAGGGACAATCAGGTCTGAATCCTTTTTTTTTTCATTTCATTTCCTTCCTTCAGCTCACTTTTGGATTGTGATGTCACAATCGAGGTATTAATCTTGTAGTACATATATTAAGATTTATTTGATCGATAGGCATGAATAAACTCTTATTTCCAATTTCTTAGTTTCTTTTGTCATTGCACTATGCCATATATTATTAATTTCTTCAGGCCAAATGCATTGCAGCATATCATCTTATAGTGAAAATATTTCTCATCATTTGTTTTTTACTCTTTAATCTGTTATGAATTTTTCCTTTAACATATTTGCTTCTTCTATGATGCAGGATGTAGAGGAACACTTTGTTGACCAAATAGTCAATGACAACTTGGGCATAATTTGCAATGCTCATGTTGTGTATGCTGATTCAGAACCTGATAAAGCGTAAGTCGCTGGCTTTTCACACCAGGGGGCATGACCCCAAGGAAATGCATCTAGTGGGATTCGAAACTTGAATCTGAGAGGGAGCAAACCACTCAAGCCCAAAGCCTATACCACCGAGGCAACCCCTTGGAGTTGTCAATGTCTTATGCTCGCCAAGCTATCCTCCATTGCAGTGGACTTCTCCAAAACTGAAGTAGCAGCCACAGTACCCAGTCAACTACGTGTCAAGAAATATCCAGACTTTATGGAGAAGCCAAACAAAAGTTACAAAACCAGCTATGAATCCCAACGTGTCATCGGGAAGCTTTATCGAGAGGTAAAAGACGTTGCATCACCGAAAGTCACTATAAAATCCTTCACTAAGAAAGTGGCAATACAGTCCTATGATACTGATATTACAAATATTTGATTATTGTGTTCTTACAAAAGGAGTATGAACTAACAGTAAAACAGAACACGATTGGTACAATAAAATAGAGGAAACAACAGAATAAAAGTAATGAAAATAACACAGTCCGAGGACAACTGCAGACAGCGAACACGGTGGTGCAGCAACGAACCAGCGACAGGAACAATTCAGTAACGAAGTGTTGTGATTAAACACACAATAATAGAGGTGATTGAGAGGAAAACTCTTCTTTTATTACTACCAACAAAAGAATTACAAAGTTTTACACAAACTTTACAAAAAACCTCTCCAACACTTTACTCTATAAACTCACTCAATTTGGGATTTATGGGATTTATGGGGATAATTCTAACGACTAACGATGGTTTATGGCTCAATTTATAGTGCCCAAATCGCGTGAACAGTGCCACGCGGTTTGGACACGTTTTTGCCAACTTGCAGAGAGCTTCTTCACGCGTCTTTCTCTCTCTGCATGCCAGCAAGAATTACAGCTGCAGCTTGTCTTCAATTGTTGCTGCTTTCGGTGGAAAGTTGCACATTAAGTCAACAAATCTCCCCCTCGGTGAAGATTTCCCCAAAATATGAGCCGACCATCAATCATCCAAATCGGATCCTCAAAAGGATCCTCCCCTGGCTGCATCTGTGTGACTGCCTACGTACCCTGAGTTGGGATCAAGCCAATCGTAGTTCTCTGAATCTCCCCACTCTGACTATGTGGAGAGTTTTGTCATCCCGGCTATGGCACGACAGATTTCAAACTTTTCTTTCGGTAAAACCTTCGTGAACATATCGGCACCGTTGTCGTCGGTGTGAATTTTCCTGAGTTCTAACAGCCTTGAGCTCAGGACGTCCCGTATCCAGTGATACCTCACATCGATATGTTTTGACCTCGAATGAAATGTCGAATTTTTACCGAGATAGATAGCACTCTGGCTATCGCAGTACAAAGTGTACTTCTCCTGCTTAAAACCCAATTCTTGGACGAATGTCTTCATCCACAGCAATTCCTTGCAAGCCTCTGTCACTGCAATGAATTCTGCCTCTGTTGTAGAAAGTGCAACACATCTCTGCAACCTAGACTGCTATGCCACAGCCCCTCCTGAGAGAGTAATCAGATACCCCGAAGTAGACTTTCGGGTATCCACATCTCCTGTCATATCTGAATCGGTGTAGCCTATCAACACTGGCTTGTCGCTGTTTCCAAAACATAACCTCATTTTGGATGTGCCTCGAAGATACCGCATAATCCATTTGATCGCATTCCAGTGTTCCCGTCCTGGGTTTGACATAAACCGGCTGACCAATCCAACTGCGTGTGCTAAGTCTGGCCTCGTGCACACCATGACATACATAAGACTTCCCACTGCTGAGGTGTATGGAACCTGTTTCATTTCCTCCTTTCCTGTCTCAGTAGAGGGACTCTGCTGCGTACTCAATCTAAAGTGGGTAGCAAGAGGAGTGCTAACCGCTTTAGCCTTGTCCATCTGGAATCTCTGAAGTACTTTCTCGATGTACTCATCTTGTGACAAGTATAACCTCCTGGCTTTCCGATCACGACCGATCCTGATGCCAAGAATCTGTTTAGCTGGCCCCAAGTCTTTCATCTCAAAAGACTTACTCAGTTGCTGCTTCAAATTATCAATCCTCGATTGATTCCTGCCAACTATCAACATATCATCTACATATAACAGTAAGATGATAAAGTCATCGTCAGAAAATTTCTGAACGAAAACACAATGGTCTGAAGTGGTCTTCTTGTATCCCTGCTCCCCCATAACTGATTCAAACTTCACGTACCACTGTCTCGGTGCCTGTTTCAAACCGTAGAGGCTTTTCCTGAGTCTGCACACATAGTCCTCTTTCCCGCTGACTCTGAAGCCTTCTGGTTGCTCCATGTAAATTTCTTCTTCCAGATCCCCGTGAAGAAATGCGGTCTTGACATCCATCTGCTCAACTTCCAGGTCGAGGCTTGCTGCTAAGCTGAGTACCACTCTGATGGATGACATCTTCACAACTGGAGAGAAGATTTCATCAAAGTCAATGTATTTCCTCTGATTGAATCCCTTGACAACTAATCTGGCTTTGTACCAGGGTTGTGAAGTATGCTCCTGTTGCTTCACCCTGTACACCCATTTGTTCTTCAAAGCCCGTTTGCCTCTTGGCAATTTCACCAACTTAAAAGTGTGATTGTCATGCAAAGATTTCATCTTATCTTGCATGGCTTCCTCCCACTTTTCTCTGTCTTCCGTTTCCACAGCCTCCTGGTAGCTCTCGGGTTCTCCCCCGTCAGTAAACAGCACATACTCATATGCAGAGTATTTGGTTGAAGGTCGCCTGTCTCTGTCAGACCTTCTCTGTGGAACTGTTGGTGTAGCTTCTGGTACTGGTGGTTGATCATGATCATCATCTCTGGGAGCTTCATCACCTGTACCCTCATGTCTGGGAACCTCATCTTCAACTCGTACTGGCACCGGTGTATGAGATCTGGATTCACATTTCTGTATTGCTAGGGCATTGTCTTCATCTTATTTCTGATATCTTCTATGGTCTGGTCTTCAACAAAGACAACATCTCGGCTTCTGACGATCTTCTTTTCCACAGGATCATAGAATTTGTAGCCGAAATCATCCTGACCATAGCCAATAAAGACACACTGTCGCGTCTTTGCATCGAGCTTGGATCTCTCGTCCTTTGGGATATGTACAAAAGCTTTGCACCCAAAGACATGTAAGTGTTCGTATGACACTTCTTTACCTGTCCAAGCTTGGTTAGGAACATTACCTTTCAGTGCGACCGCTGGGGACATGTTCAAAACATGTACTGCTGTGATGAGTGCCTCCCCCCAGAATGTCTTCGGCAGCTTGGCTTGTGACAGCAAGCTTCTGATCCTATCGCACAAGGTTCTGTTCATCCTCTCAGCTAGGCCATTCAGCTGAGGTGTCTTCGGAGGTGTCGTTTGATGTCTGATTCCTTGCATCTTGCAATACTGATCAAACGGACCTCTGTATTCTCCACCGTTATCTGTTCTGATGCACTTCAGTTTCTTGCCGGTTTCTCTCTCCACCAAGGCATGAAACTCCTTGAACACTCCCAGCACTTGATCTTTTCTCTTCAAGGTGTATGCCCAGATCTTCCTTGAATGATCATCAATAAATGTCACAAAATACAATGACCCACCAAGTGTTCGTGTCTGCATCGGACCGCATACATCTGAATGTATGAGATCTAGTACCTCCGGTTTCCGTTGAGGCGGGGAGCTCTGGAATGATACTCTGTTCTGCTTTCCAACCATGCAGTGTTCACACTTCCGTAAGTGTGAGTTCTTCAATTCCGGAAGAACATTCCGCCTGCGTAGTATCTCCATCCCTGTATGGCTCATGTGACCGAGCTTTTTATGCCATAACTCGGCCGCCTCATTACTGTTGATTGTATTTATGCTACTATTTGAAAGCTTAGCATGCATCAAATACATGGTTGAGTCTTTCTTACCTCGTGCCACGACCATTGATCATTTAGTGAGCTTCCAGCATCCGTCACTAAAGGTACTGCAGAAACCTTCATCATCCAGCTTGCCTGTTGAGATCAGGTTTAACCGGATATATGGGATGTGCTTGACTCCCTTCAACACTAGCCTTGTCCCGTTCTCTGTTTCAAGGCAGATATCTCTAATACCGACGGCTTTGGACTGTCCGTCATTCCCCATCCTTACAGCACCGTAGTCCCTTGGTGTGTAAGATGAAAAGAAGTCTCTGCGAGATGTGGCGTGTATGGATGCGCCATTATCTATCACCCAACTGGTCTCGTGGCTGGCAAGATTCACAACAGCTTCTTCATACATTATGCAAAATTCTTTGAAGGTTTTCTCGGTGGTAGTAGCAACTCTTTCTTGATTAGAGTCGCCGTCTCTCCTGGACTGCTCGTTCTTCAGTTTGTAGCAATCCCGCTTCATATGGCCATTCTTTTTGCAGTGATAGCACTCAATATCCCTCGTTCTTGATTTCCCTCGGTTCTTGTCTGATCTCCCTGGGCCTCGGCTTTTACTCCTCCCTATTCTGGTGTTCTTTTCTGTCACTAGAGCTTCTGAGGTTGAGGCTGATGCTGACTCCTGCATTCACGTCCTCTTTTCTTCCTCGAAGATCCTGGTCTTTGCCATCTCCATAATGACTTTCTCATATGCGGCTGAATTGATCACCGTAGATCTGAACGTTTCCCAAGATTCTGGTAACGTATTAAGGAGTATTAAGCCATTTACCTCATCTCCGAAGTCTATGCCCAATCCAGACAATTCCTTCATGGTTCCGAGGAAATCGTTGATATGGTCCGCCACAGCTGTACCTTCCTGGTATTTCAAACCCATCATCTTCTTGATGTAGTACAACTTGTTGTTTCCAATTTTTCCTCGGAAAAGCTCCTACAGCTTTCTCTATAAGACACGTGCATTTGTTTCTTCACTGATATGGTTCACGATACTGTCGTCGATCCACTGATGAATAGTAATGCATGTTTTCTGGTGAAGATTAGCCCACTTTCCATCGGTCATTCCTTCTGGTTTCTGCTCCAGAAACACCGATACATCATAGTCCTTCACATACAGAAGGTCTTTCATCCTTCCTCTCCATGTGAAATAGTTTGTACTGGTTAACAAAACCATTTTTCCGTTGCTCCCCTCCATCATAAAAATTCTAAGCAGAATTTCAAAAAACGGACCTCACCGTTGCGTCCGGAATGGTCGAAAATGGTGGAAATGACACTTCGTTTGTCAAAATCCGATACAGTGACCAAATTGCAAATTCCAGAAATTACATGGGTCAAAGTGCAATTTCCGAAAGTTAAGTGGCCAAAGTGCAATTACGGAAACGTTCATGGACTAAATTGCAATTTCCAAAAAGTTCAGGGACTAAATTGAAAATTTCTGAAAGTATATGTGCTAAATTGTAATTTCCAGAATATTCAGGGACCTATCTGAAATTTACCAAGCACCGCTGACGTGGCACTGCTGACTGTGCTGGCTTGCTGACGTGGCGGTTGACTGGACGTTGACGTGTCAATGACTGGACTGCTGACGTGGCGTCGTCTTCTTCCTTGGAGCGCGTGGGGCGCGTGTGTTGCGCGTGAAGACGTCTCTGACCGGCGCGTGCGGCTTCGTCCGGGCTCCGTTCGATCGCCGGAAAATACTGCCGTGCTCGTCTCGCCGTGAAACGTTTGATGGTATGCTCAAAATCGATTTTCGACAACTTTTGTCGGAACCGACTTTCCGAACCGAACCTCTGTTTCTGAGTTTCGGGATCCCTCCGAGTAACCTTAGCTCTGATACCACTTGTTGTGATTAAACACACAATAATAGAGGTGATTGAGAGGAAAACTCTTCTTTTATTACTACCAACAAAAGAATTACAAAGTTTTACACAAACTTTACAAAAAACCTCTCCAACACTTTACTCTCTAAACTCACTCAATTTGGGATTTATGGGATTTCTGGGGACACGTTTTTGCCAACTTGTAGAGAGCTTCTTCACGCGTCTTTCTCTCTCTGCATGCCAGCATGAATTACAGCTGCAGCTTGTCTTCAATTGTTGCTGCTTTCGGTGGAAAGTTGCACATTAAGTCAACACGAAGGCAGTGCAGTATCGAACAGTAACAAGAAAGGTCAGCGGCACCAAACGTAAGACGTTTGTTTCCAGGATGCAACAGAAATAAACGAAAATGGGCACCACTAAAATCGTCTTCAACGAACCAAGAAAGAGAGAGACTCTGTCCTTATATCACTTATCCATCTACATATGAGCAATCATATATAAACACAATTTTCTTTTATTAGCTTTCCTATGTGGAACAAGCTTATTTCTCCTTATTTTCCAACACCAATTGGTGAATTTTGAGCAACAATTTCTCATTCACCCAAACACCATTTTAAGCAAATGAATATACCATTCTGAATTACTCACGGAGGAGTATCCGAATCACTCAAAAACTACCACTAACACGAAGTGGACCATGCTTAAAATTGTATCTCAAAATGCTTACTAGTGAGCATTTTCCAACAACTGATATGGAAGTTGATGGCTTTAAGGACTACATCAGTGATGCTTTCAAGTATAAAACTGAGTATGATAACAGGTTGGGGAACCTGATGGATTATTATGCTATCAAAACTGAGGCTGAAATACTTTGTGGGTGTATCATGGAAAGGGCGAAATCCTTTAACAAGAAAAGAGATTTGGAAGCAATTACTTTTGCTGTGAAGTCCTTGAGAAAAGAAGCCAGGGCCTGGTTCAACAAGAAGAATAATGAGTCAGATTCTAGCCATGAAGATGTTTACGCGAAAGCTTCAGCTTGGTACTATGTTACTTACCATCCAAGTTACTGGGGTCAGTATAAAAAAAAAAGGGAATGAATAGAGACCATTTTCTCAGCTTCCCATGGTGCATCCATGACAAGCTGATTGAGATTAAGTAGTTAAGCAGTTTGTGTGACAGCTTCTTTACCTTGTTGTGGTGAGATGCAAGCCTGCTGAGATCAGCAATTGAAACTTTTTTAGTTTTGTAATAAAATAAATATATGGTTTGTTTCTTGGAATTCATCCTCAGAGATGCATGGAGAGAGACATATTAAGCTTATAGGATTGATGCATACTCATATAGAGTGTTAGTGGCAAGTACATAGATTTTTTTAAGCTGTCTTTTCTGCGATTTAAGTACTGAAATTAGTCTCTGGACACTTTTGTTCGAATACAAATTCGAACGCCACTCGAACGAAAGGTTTATGGACACTTGCATTGAACGAAATGTCAAACGCTCCTCGAACGAAAGGTCTCTGGACACTTAGGTTCGAACGAGATAAAAAAGCCCCTACAAATGTCATATCCAGAAGGTTTCCATTCCGGTGAGCTTGAATTTTTTATAGTTACTGGAACCAGTAAGAATACATACCGATCTCTCTATCGGTCAGTAATCTGGTAGGTTTCGCACATTAAATGTCCAATGATAACTACCCGAGTATATATTGTTTTAGTGTTTGTAGGAATTTCAGTATGTACTACTAGGTCAGGCTGAGGTTCTGGAACCGTCGGTTCCAACTCTTCAAAAACAGGAACCGGAACCGAATCGCAAAATTACGATTCCAGTTTTGGATTCGACGGTTCTTGTTTCAAATCATATTAATAAATTTTTTTATTAAATTAAATTTGATTTAAATTAGTTTCAATTTGAAAAAAATTAAATTAAAAGGGCTTGTGTTTAATTTTTTTTATTAAAAAAATTAAGCTGCCTAAATATCTTCTAGGGTCTGAAGAAATCAAAGCCCTGTAATTCTCTTACATTTTGTTGAATTTGAATAACCCATTTACCTTTACCTTAATCATCGCTGCCATTACCAAATGTTCTAGTCATCGTTCATTTGGTTGTTGTTAAATCATATAAATCTTCATTCTTTGTGTTGTATCTTTTGTTATCATATTCTGCCTCTCGCCAATCGTCCTAACAACTTGAGCTTCTAATGAATCAGGGTTCATGGCAGGCCGCGTCTCAACTAATATACTACGGTACTACCTAACGCACTAAAAGCTTGTTCAACTACTATCGTTGAAACTGGAGCTGCTGAAAGTTGTTTTGCGATTGAGTTTTGTCAATTCGAAGGAGATTTGCATGTTTTGTTCGCATGTGCTTTGAGAATGATCCATATTCACCATGTTTTTTTTTTTTTGAATTTATAAGTATTTTGACAGTAATTGCATCTCACTATTTATTCACCATCTTCTTGTAACTCTTTTGTGAAGTGAATTATGAAAATATCAGAGCCAGTATTTTGTTCTCCAACGATAAATTGACTCTATTGAGTAGAGAAATCCTCATCTATAGTTGTAGAAGAAATTGAGAGAATAAAATTGTAAATAGAATTGAGATTTTAGAAATTTACTATTGAGAAAATAATGAATTAAGGTAGGTATTTATAGAACAAATTTTAAAAATAATTTTGAATAAATAAAATTAAAAAAATGACAAATGATCGTTGGCTTTTCAGCGGCTTTTCAACAAACAATCATTTGGCCTCTTACGGTCAGTGTCTGTTGGAGCAAATTTGCTCCAGCGATCACTAATCCTTTTTTATTTTTTTTCCGGAACCACTGATTCCTACAACCAGAAATTCCAAATGATTCCAATTCGGTTCGGAACTGAACCGCGGCCAGATCTACTACTATAGCTTTGAATTTCAATTTGATTAAGACATGGAACAAGTTTCTCAACTCCCAAATTGCATGAGCTTTGTTTGAGAAATACTTATATGCAACCGGCACACCAATAATTGTTTCCATCAGTCAGTGTATATTACCAAAATCCAATTGAATTCTAATTTCTAATCCTATAGGAAAATAAAACTCAAACAAAATTTATGATGTAATTGTTAACTGTCATCTTAACCTTTTGCATTTGAAATTCACTAAAATTTTGCCTTGTGGGTTGGGATTTTGTGAAATTTAGTCTCCTTCACTTTGGAATCAAATGTTTTTTTTTAGGAATATGACAATAATTTTGGCCACTTTTGGCTAATTTGAGGACCCCAAATACACCTAAATTTTTTTTTTTGGTCATCTTTAAAAATTTACTAGGAATTGAGCTTTAAGGCCGGCATGTTTCATGACTAATTGCATTTGATGTATTCCTTCTTATTTTTCCCCTTCTAAAGACATATATATAGGCCATTATAAGAATGAAGAATCACTTTTTCATCTATTTATAATTTAATTTTTTTAATACTCATTTTATCCGTGTTTTTCTTTTTTTGGAATCGTTGGAAATTTCGCCGTCAAACCATCTTTTCCGAGCTTAAACAAAACATGTAAAATCCCCGGCTGTCCCAGACTTTTACAAGAAATGCACTCCCTGAATTCGAACACAGGACCTCAAGGTGAGTGTAACATCTGACAATGACCGCGATGATTAAAGTAGGTCGATGTTGAATTTGTTGTTAATACTAGACTAAAAAAATAAACTATTGAAGAGTAAAAATGACATTTTTATATAAAAACTTAATTATGTAAAGCTCTCTAAAATTAAAATTAAAAAGTACATTTACTCTTCAACAATAAGGTATAAAAAATTACCAGGGACCCAAGTTATAAAAATAAGGTATAATTAAGAGAACGAAAATGTCATTCTCCATTATAAGAAAACAGTAGTAAAAAATGATGATTAATGAATAAAAAGATTAATATGTTTGATTAATTTAAAAATTATAATCACCCTAATTCAGAAAGGAGTGATGGTTAGTGAGAATTCGAGGTTATCCAAAGTTCTGACCCTATGCGGAATTAAGAAAATAAGCAGGACAAGTCCTGTTACTGCTACTATGGAATTGCAACAGGCAATTTAACAGGCACCACAATAACAAATAAATAAAATATGCTGCAAATGTAAAAACAATAACAATAATTAAAGCAGCAAATATAATCAACAACACAAAATCAACACAAGCATTTTGGTGACGAAGTGGAAAACTCTTCCGAGTAAAAAACCACTCCGGGTATATCGGCTACCACCCAATCCACTATATCGAGAGAAAAACTTACAGCGATGGTCAAGACCTATGGTGGCAACTCCACCGACTCAAGTACCTCTATACTGCAAGAACTCAAGGCAACTCCTCAAGCCCGCAACCCACGGTTTTCTTCAGAACCTCTGAAGTCTCTGAGTAGATTGTATCACCTCTGAACGCCGGAACTCCGACTACCAAAACTCCTCCTATAGAACTCTAAAGGATTAGGATTTGGGTTAAGTTGTGTTGAAGGTTTATCAAAGAATGGATTTCACCATTAACAAAGAAGACATAAGATTCAAAGAGTCTTCAAGGTGAAATCAAAGAGAGTTGAAAGCTTTGAGAGTATTTGGCTCAAGAGAAATATGCTTCAACTGATGAGAATGGCGGCTAAGGGTTATATTTATAGGTAGGGTGAAAACCTAGGGTTTTGCAGGCCAAAAACGCGTTCAGATCGCAGTCGCGTTCGAACGCTTACTAGAACGCTACACGAACGCGCCCTTTCTGTGAAGACTCGTTCGAACGTCAATCGAACGCACAACGAACGTGAACTCTCTGGAATGATCTCGTTCGAACCCAACAAGAACGAGACTCGAACATTTGCTCTCTGGAATTCCCGTTCGAACCCAATAAAGAACGTGCCACTAACTCCACACGTTCGAACCCAATTACGAACGCAGCACCAACGCCACTCGTTCGAACACTGCAACGAACGCACCACGAACGCATGTCTGATGCACAGCAGCCAAAACCCAGTCCAATTGCACAAAGATCTTCACGACATATTACAACTCAATTGAACTTATTTTGTCACGGACACATGCCAATAAAAATGGAACTCACAATCTCCCCCTTTGGCATTCCGTGACAAAAACTACCTAATACAAAGACTACGGTAATAGACCCAAAAAGCAAAAAGTCAACTGTCAACCATCAAAACAGTGACTTATTACAAATGGACTCGATCTAACACCTAACAAAGTAGTCTTGAAATAATGCCACCGCAGCAACATACCTGCTACCTGAAACATCCACAAACAACAATATACCGTGAAAAGCATTGGGATAATCAAGTAAACATAAAGCAGGTAAAAATCTCATGCATGTACAAGTAGAAATCCTTCTCCCCCTTAATCTTAACTCCCCTTAAAACGGAGATATCTAAAGGATATTCTACGACTCTCTCCTATATATTAAGGCTCTCCCCCTTAATATATTACTCTCCCCCTTTTTGTCACGAAATGACAAAGGGTAAAAGAAACAGGAAAAATAACAGGAGAACAGGAGAAAACACATGCAAGAGCATAAAAAGACAGGAATTACTCCCCCTCACTAACAGGCACATAAAGTTAGCAAAAAAGACACGGGAAGCAAACCAAAACTCAGAAAAGTGCACAGGAAAAAAAAAAAATAGGTATGCAATAACATGAAGCACACACAGGCACATACTGAGATAAATAAAAATCCTGTCAAAAACTGACTGAAACAGCATTTCAAGCTGATACAATGATACCCAGTCAGTATTCAGCTGTTTATGACATGAAACAATATGCATCATTTTAAAAGTGGCTAAATACAACACTTATGCATATGACATAAACACCAAAGCATATAAAGCACTTGCGTGGAAAATAAAGTGCATAACGAATCAAGGCTTAAGACCTTATTTTATGAGCTGGACACAGCCAAAGAAATCCATCTCTAAACAAACCAAGTCCACAAAATAGGTGTTCAAACCCAGCACCACTAGGACCTGAAAATAAGCAACATTGGTTGCATGCTATATATTTACCCCAGAAATATCATGAGCTCATATTTAATAACTCTTTCGAGTGAAGGGTTTTGCCCTTATCTTTTGAATTTGGCATTTTGGCTCTTTTGCACTTGAGTCTCATTTTTTTTTTAAATATATTTCTTTTTACTTTTACAAGGGGATAGCAAGGTCAAGTCAAAGGTCACATATTAAGCAAACAAAGCATGGAAGAGATTAGATTGCCATTCCAAAAACTCATACATGCGACCAAGCCTTGACAAAATAAAAACGTGTATGTGGAAGTGCAAGCACAAGATATACCAAAGGTTTTTATCACACACACTCATGTATATAGAGCATCAAGAAAAATAACAGCATATCATACATGCATAATCATATATCCTACATACCAGGATCACATGCACATGCTATTCATGCTCTAACAAGCCATAAAAAATATTTTTGGTCTTTTTCAAAATATATTAATTTTTTTTTTGATTTTTCAGTTTTAAGGCACAATAAAAATAAAGACACAAAAAGGCTTGTAAAACATCCAATGGTACGTGGAGTTGTATCCCGAGTGCAGATCATACTACCGTCCATTCGGAATCGGCTATGAAATTTATGTTCGGGTTTCCATCCTATATACTAAGAGACATATAACAAAAACAAGACACACACACACCCATATGATGTGAAAACAAAATAAACGTGCAAAAACATAAAACACACGCACACACACACACACACATGCAATGGGAAAATAAAAATGCATCTTTTAAGCAGAGTTACACCGAAGTGCACTCTCAAATGTCCATCAGGACACGCAGAAGAAGATGGGAATTCATCTTGCTTCCTCACCCAAACCTTTCTAGGAACCTCATCCACTTGAGAATTCCTAGTCAACAAAGCAAGTTTCTCACTAAGAATTTTGTCTGTTTGGTTAGTGCAGAAACTTGAGAAGCTAGATTTGAAGAGTCAAATCTAGGTGACACCTTTTTAGGCCTCTTCTTTTGCTTGTGAAGCATGAAGCACTTAGGCCTAATGTGTCCCGCCTTGCCACAATGGTGGCACACAGGCACAAACCTCTGACGAGCGAGGTTTACCACAACACCTCTAGATCGAGGTTGGGTCACAGGACGAGGAATAAATGGAGGAATAACATGACTACACTCAACAGGTTTCTTGCCTAAGTCATGTTTAGCTGCTACAGGCACAGCTTTGGAAGAAGAAGCCTATTCACAGTTAGGCTCAGAAATAATTCCTAACATACGGTCCACATTTTTATTCTCACTAGAAAATACAGACAATTGGGTTCTAGTATCTTCAAGTTCAGTTTCTAATATTTGGACCTTATTAATTAGACCTCTATTTCTCTCCTCCAGGTCATCTACCATCAAAAGGCTCTGCTCAAATTTGGCTTGAGCTTCATTCTTTTCTAGCTCAACAGCTTTCAGCCTTTTATTGACCTCTATATTAGTCTTCTTAATAGCTAAACTCTCATTAAACAGTTCAACATAAGCTACCTGAAGACTTTCCTCATCTACAGACTCATCAAGAGAGACTTCTGAATCATCATCATTAACCACAATCTCTCTCTCACCAGTCACACTAGCAGTAAAGGCAATAAAATTTTTCTTGCCTTTAGGAGGAGACTCATCAGAAGAATAACCACCTTCTGAATCACTAGGAGATGCTGCCATGGCTTTCTTGCCTTTAGCCCTAAGGTATGTAGGGCACTCTGGTCGAATATGCCCATAGCCTTCACACTCATGGCATTGGACATCACGGGATCTACTACCCCTATCCTCTCTAGACTCTTTTCTGCTATGCCTACTCTCTCTAGGCATAACCTCCCTATCTCTATTACTGCTATGGCCACTCTTCTTAAGTTTAAGAAATTTCTTAAACTTCTTTGCAAACAAGGCCAAATCATGATCCTTGATGGTATTTCATCACTAAACGAATCATGCACAACTTCCTTAGCGATTTTCATCGCAAACGTTTTTGGCTCTCTAAAACCAGGAAGTTTTCTCATAAACCTGCAGCTTTCCTACGAGTTCATCTAAATTAAGCTGATCGAGGTCATTGCTTTCCTCGATGGCGGTGATTTTGGGTAGGAACTTATCAGGTAGGGATCTCAGGATTTTCTAACTATCCTATTTGTAGGTATAGTCTCACCTAGGTTAAAACTAGAGTTAACGATATCGTTAATCTCAGCATAAAACTCATCAAAGGTCTCATCTTCTTTCATTCTGGCGACCTCAAACCTAGTAGCTAAATCCTGGAGTCTATTATTTTTAACAGACAATGTGCCCTCATGCACAGTCTGCAGGATGTCCCAAGCATCCTTGGCTATCTCACACATTGAGATTCTCCTAAACTCAGCAGAACACACAGCACCATGTATGGCATTAACAGCCTTGCTGTTCCTATTGCTAGCATCAAATTCGTCCTTGGTCCAGGTCAATTTATCTTTAGGGGAAGATACCCCATCAACAACACAACGGGAGGTTTCCACCCGTATTCAACAGTCATCCAGACCCTCTCATCTAAGGACTTAAGGAACGCTCTCATGCGAACTTTCCAATGCAAATATTCTGTGCCATCAAAGAATGGCGGACAATTTAAGGGTTGACTACGCTCCATAGCTAATGGGTCAAGGATCGAGTTCAGGCTCTGATACCAATTGAAAATTCGAGGTTATCCAAAGTTCTGACCCTATGCGGAATTACAGACAATAAGCAGGACAAGTCCTGTTACTGCTACTATGGAATTGCAACAGGCAATTTAACAGGCAACCACAATAACAAATAAATAAAATATGCTGCAAATGTAAAAACAATAACAATAATTAAAGCAGCAAATATAATCAAACCACACAAAATCAACACAAGCAATTTTGGTGACGAAGTGGAAAACTCTTCCGAGTAAAAAACCACTCCGGGTATATCGGCTACCAGCCCAATCCACTATCGAGAGAGAAAAACTTACAGCGATGGTCAAGACCTATGGTGGCAACTCCACCGACTCAAGTACCTCTATACTGCAAGAACTCAAGGCAACTCCTCAAGCCCGCGACCCACGGTTTTCTTCAGAACCTCTGAAGTCTCTGAGTAGATTGTATCACCTCTGAACGCCGGAACTCCGACTACCAAAACTCCTCCTATAGAACTCTAAAGGATTAGGGATTTTGGGTTAAGTTGTGTTGAAGGTTTATCAAAGAATTGATTTCACCATTAACTAAGAAGACATAAGATTCAAAGAGTCTTCAAGGTGAAATCAAAGAGAGTTGAAAGCTTTGAGAGTATTTGGCTCAAGAGAAATATGCTTCAACTATGAGAATGGCGGCTAAGGGTTATATTTATAGGTAGGGTGAAAACCTAGGGTTTTGCAGGCCAAAAACGCGTTCAGATCGCAGTCGCGTTCGAACGCTACTAGAACGCTACACGAACGCGCCCTTTCTGTGAAGACTCGTTCGAACGTCAATCGAACGCACAACGAACGTGAACTCTCTGGAATGATCTCGTTCGAACCCAACAAGAACGAGACTCGAACATTTGCTCTCTGGAATTCCCGTTCGAACCCAATAAAGAACGTGCCACTAACTCCACACGTTCGAACCCAATTACGAACGCAGCACCAACGCCACTCGTTCGAACACTGCAACGAACGCACCACGAACGCATGTCTGATGCACAGCAGCCAAAACCCAGTCCAATTGCACAAAGATCTTCACGACATATTACAACTCAATTGAACTTATTTTGTCACGGACACATGCCAATAAAAATGGAACTCACAGTAGTTCTGTGGTTCCAATGCTAATAAACCGTATGCTTGCAAGTCAACATTGCTTTATTAAAAATGATAGATAAATAATAAACGAAATTGTTGAATGTGTGAATCGTGAGGGGGAGCTAAAAGCAAGGTTTGATACTTAATTATAAACACAAAAATCTTAATTATGAATGAAACAAATTCGTTATATATTTGCTTTTTTTTTTTTTTGAATTTAAAGTATTTTGACAGTAATTGCATCTCACTATTTTTCACCATCTTCTTGTAACTCTTTTGTGAAGTGAATTATGAAAATATCAGAGCCAGTATTTTGTTCTCCAACGATAAATTGACTCTATTGAGTAGAGAAATCCTCATCTATAGTTGTAGAAGAAATTGAGAGAATAAAATTGTAAATAGAATTGAGATTTTAGAAATTTACTATTGAGAAAATAATGAATTAAGGTAGGTATTTATAGAACAAATTTTAAAAATAATTTTGAATAAATAAAATTAAAAAAATGACAAATGATCGTTGGCTTTTCAGCGGCTTTTCAACAAACAATCATTTGGCCTCTTACGGTCAGTGTCTGGTTGGAGCAAATTTGCTCCAGCGATCACTAATCCTTTTTTATTTTTTTTCCGGAACCACTGATTCCTACAACCAGAAATTCCAAATGATTCCAATTCGGTTCGGAACTGAACCGCGGCCAGATCTACTACTATAGCTTTGAATTTCAATTTGATTAAGACATGGAACAAGTTTCTCAACTCCCAAATTGCATGAGCTTTGTTTGAGAAATACTTATATGCAACCGGCACACCAATAATTGTTTCCATCAGTCAGTGTATATTACCAAAATCCAATTGAATTCTAATTTCTAATCCTATAGGAAAATAAAACTCAAACAAAATTTATGATGTAATTGTTAACTGTCATCTTAACCTTTTGCATTTGAAATTCACTAAAATTTTGCCTTGTGGGTTGGGATTTTGTGAAATTTAGTCTCCTTCACTTTGGAATCAAATGTTTTTTTTTAGGAATATGACAATAATTTTGGCCACTTTTGGCTAATTTGAGGACCCCAAATACACCTAAATTTTTTTTTTTGGTCATCTTTAAAATTTTACTAGGAATTGAGCTTTAAGGCCGGCATGTTTCATGACTAATTGCATTTGATGTATTCCTTCTTATTTTTCCCCCTTCTAAAGACATATATATAGGCCATTATAAGAATGAAGAATCACTTTTTCATCTATTTATAATTAATTTTTTTAATACTCATTTTATCCGTGTTTTTCTTTTTTTGGAATCGTTGGAATTTCGCCGTCAAACCATCTTTTCCTCTTTTCCGAGCTTAAACAAAACATGTAAAATCCCCGGCTGTCCCAGAGACTTTTACAAGAAATGCCTCCCCCCTGAATTCGAACACAGGACCTCAAGGTGAGGTAAAATCTGACAATGACCGCGATGATTAAAGTAGGTCGATGTTGAATTTGTTGTTAATACTAGACTAAAAAAATAACTATTGAAGAGTAAAAATGACATTTTTATATAAAAACTTAATTATGTAAAGCCTCTATAAATTAAAAGTAAAAAGTTACATTTACTCTTCAACAATAAGTATTAAAATTACCAGGGACCCAAGTATAAAAATAAGGTATAATTAAGAGAGACGAAAAATGTCATTCTCCATTATAAGAACATAGTAATAATAGGATGATTATGAATAAAAAAAGATTAATATGTTTGATTAATTTAAAAAATTATTAATCACCCTAATTCAGAAAGGAGTGATGGTTAGTGAGAATTCGGGGTTATCCAAGTTCTGACCCTATGCGGAATTACAGACAATAAGCAGGACAAGTCCTGTTACTGCTACTATGGAATTGCAACAGGCAATTTAACAGGCAACCACAATAACAAATAAATAAAATATGCTGCAAATGTAAAAACAATAACAATAATTAAAGCAGCAAATATAATCAAACCACACAAAATCAACACAAGCAATTTTGGTGACGAAGTGGAAAACTCTTCCGAGTAAAAAACCACTCCGGGTATATCGCTACCAGCCCAATCCACTATATCGAGAAAAACTTACAGCGATGGTCAAGACCTATGGTGGCAACTCCACCGACTCAAGTACCTCTATACTGCAAGAACTCAAGGCAACTCCTCAAGCCCGCAACCCACGGTTTTCTTCAGAACCTCTGAAGTCTCTGAGTAGATTGTATCACCTCTGAACGCCGGAACTCCGACTACCAAAACTCCTCCTATAGAACTCTAAAGGATTAGGGATTTTGGGTTAAGTTGTTGTTGAAGGTTTATCAAAGAATGGATTTCACCATTAACAAAGAAGACATAAGATTCAAAGAGTCTTCAAGGTGAAATCAAAGAGAGTTGAAAGCTTTGAGAGTATTTGGCTCAAGAGAAATATGCTTCAACTATGAGAATGGCGGCTAAGGGTTATATTTATAGGTAGGGTGAAAACCTAGGGTTTTGCAGGCCAAAAACGCGTTCAGATCGCAGTCGCGTTCGAACGCTTACTAGAACGCTACACGAACGCGCCCTTTCTGTGAAGACTCGTTCGAACGTCAATCGAACGCACAACGAACGTGACTCTCTGGAATGATCTCGTTCGAACCCAACAAGAACGAGACTCGAACATTTGCTCTCTGGAATTCCCGTTCGAACCCAATAAAGAACGTGCCACTAACTCCACACGTTCGAACCCAATTACGAACGCAGCATCAACGCCACTCGTTCGAACACTGCAACGAACGCACCACGAACGCATGTCTGATGCACAACAGCCAAAACCCAGTCCAATTGCACAAAGATCTTCACGACATATTACAACTCAATTGAACTTATTTTTTTGTCACGGACACATGCCAATAAAAATGGAACTCACAATCTCCCCCTTTGGCATTCCGTGACAAAATACTACCTAATACAAAGACTACGGTAATAGACCCAAAAAGCAAAAAGTCAACTGTCAACCATCAAAACAGTGACTTATTACAAATGGACTCGATCTAACACCTAACAAAGTAGTCTTGAAATTAATGCCACACAGCAACATACCTGCTACCTGAAACATCCACAAACAACAATATACCGTGAAAAGCATTGGGATAATCAAGTAACCATAAAGCAGGTAAAAATCTCATGCATGTACAAGTAGAAATCCTTCTCCCCCTTAATCTTAACTCCCCTTAAAACGGAGATATCTAAAGGATATTCTACGACTCTCTCCTATATATTAAGGCTCTCCCCCTTAATATATTACTCTCCCCCTTTTTGTCACGAAATGACAAAGGGTAAAAGAAACAGGAAAAATAACAGGAGAACAGAGAAAACACATGCAAGAGCATAAACAAACAGGAATTACTCCCCCTCACTAACAGGCACATAAGTTAGCAAAATAAGACACGGGAAGCAAACCAAAACTCAGAAAGGTGCACAGGAAAGAAAAAAAATAGGTATGCAATAACATGAAGCACACACAGGCACATACTGAGATAAATAAAAATCCTGTCAAAAACTGACTGAAACAGCATTTCAAGCTGATACAATGATACCCAGTCAGTATTCAGCTGTTTATGACATGAAACAATATGCATCATTTTAAAAGTGGCTAAATACAACACTTATGCATATGACATAAACACCAAAGCATATAAAGCACTTGCGTGGAAAATAAAGTGCATAACGAATCAAGGCTTAAGACCTTATTTTATGAGCTGGACACAGCCAAAGAAATCCATCTCTAAACAAACCAAGTCCACAAAATAGGTGTTCAAACCCAGCACCACTAGGACCTGAAAATAAGCAACATTGGTTGCATGCTATAATATTTACCCCAGAAATATCATGAGCTCATATTTAATAACTCTTTCGAGTGAAGGGTTTTTTGCCCTTATCTTTTGAATTTGGCCATTTTGGCTCTTTTGCACTTGAGTCTCATTGATTTTTTTTTAAATATATTTCTTTTTACTTTGAACAAGGGGATAGCAAGGTCAACTAGTCAAAGGTCACACTATTAAGCAAACAAAGCCTGGAGAGATTAGATTGCCATTCCAAAAACTCATACATGCGACCAAGCCTTGACAAATAAAAAAACGTGTATGTGAAGTGCAAGCACAAGATATACCAAAGGTTTTTATCACACACACTCATGTATATAGAGCATCAAGAAAAATAACAGCATATCATACATGCATAATCATATATCCTACATACCAGGATCACATGCACATGCTATTCATGCTCTAACAAGCCATAAAAATATTTTTGGTCTTTTTCAAAATATATAATTAATTTTTTTTTTGATTTTTCAGTTTTAAGACACAATAAAAATAAAGACACAAAAAGGCTTGTAAAATATCCAATGGTACGTGGAGTTGTATCCCGAGTGCAGATCATACTACCGTCCATTCGGAATCGGCTATGAAATTTATGTCCGGGTTTCCATCCTATATACCAAGGGACATATAACAAAAAAGACACACACACACCCATATGCTGTGAAAACAAAATAAACGTGCAAAAACATAAAACACACGCACACACACATGCAATGGGAAAATAAAAATGCATCTTTTAAGCAGAGTTACACCAAGTGCACTCTCACATGTCCATCAGGACACGCAGAAGAAGATGGGAATTCATCTTGCTTCTTCACCCAAACCTTTCTAGGAATCTCATCCACTTGAGAATTCCTAGTCAACAAATTAAGTTTCTCACTAAGAAATTTTTGTCTGTTTTGTTAGTGCAGAAACTTGAGAAGCTAGATTTGAAGAGTCAAATCTAGGTGACACCTTTTTAGGCCTCTTCTTTTGCTTGTGAAGCATGAAGCACTTAGGCCTAATGTGTCCCGCCTTGCCACAATGGTGGCACACAGGCACAAACCTCTGACGAGAGCGAGGTTTACCCACAACACCTCTAAATCGAGGTTGGGTCATAGGACGAGGAATAAATGGAGGAATAACATGACTACACTCAACAGGTTTCTTGCCTAAGTCATGTTTAGCTGCTACACAGGCAGCTTTGGAAGAAGAAGCCTTATCACAGTTAGGCTCAGAAATAATTCCTAACATACGGTCCACATTTTTATTCTCACTAGAAAATACAGACAATTGGGTTCTAGTATCTTCAAGTTCAGTTTCTAATATTTGGACCTTATTAATTAGACCTCTATTTCTCTCCTCCAGGTCATCTACCATCAAAAGGCTCTGCTCAAATTTGGCTTGAGCTTCATTCTTTTCTAGCTCAACAGCTTTCAGCCTTTTATTGACCTCTATATTAGTCTTCTTAATAGCTAAACTCTCATTAAACAGTTCAACATAAGCTACCTGAAGACTTTCCTCATCTACAGACTCATCAAGAGAGACTTCTGAATCATCATCATTAACCACAATCTCTCTCTCACCAGTCACACTAGCAGTAAAGGCAATAAAATTTTTCTTGCCTTTAGGAGACTCATCAGAAGAATAACCACCTTCTGAATCACTAGGAGATGCTGCCATGGCTTTCTTGCCTTTAGCCCTAAGGTATGTAGGGCACTCTGTCGAATATGCCCATAGCCTTCACACTCATGGCATTGGACATCACGGGATCTACTACCATATCCTCTCTAGACTCTTTTCTGCTATGCCTACTCTCTCTAGGCATAACCTCCCTATCTCTATTACTGCTATGGCCACTTTTCTTAAGTTTAAGAAATTTCTTAAACTTCTTTGCAAACAAGGCCAAATCACGATCCGTGATGGTATCATCATCACTAAACGAATCATGTACAACTTCCTTAGCGATTTTCATCGCAAACCTTTTTGGCTCTCTAAAACCAGGAAGCTTTTTCTCATAAACCTGCAGCTTTCCTACGAGTTCATCTAAATTAAGCTGATCGAGGTCATTGCTTTCCTCGATGGCGGTGATTTTGGTAGGAACTTATCAGGTAGGGATCTCAGGATTTTCCTAACTATCCTATTTGTAGGTATAGTAGTCTCACCTAGGTTAAAACTAGAGTTAACAATATCGTTAATCTCAGTATAAAACTCATCAAAGGTCTCATCTTCTTTCATTCTGGCGACCTCAAACCTAGTAGCTAAATCCTGGAGTCTATTATTTTTAACAGACAATGTGCCTTCATGCACAGTCTGCAGGATGTCCCAAGCATCCTTGGCTATCTCACACATTGAGATTCTCCTAAACTCAGCAGAACACACAGCACCATGTATGGCATTAACAGCCTTGTTGTTCCTATTGCTAGCATCAAATTCATCCTTGGTCCAGGTCAATTTATCTTTAGGGGAAGATACCCCATCAACAACAACAACGGGAGGTTTCCACCCGTATTCAACAGTCATCCAGACCCTCTCATCTAAGGACTTAAGGAACGCTCTCATGCGAACTTCCAATGCAATATTTATGTGCCATCAAAGAATGACGGACAATTTAAGGGTTGACTACGCTCCATAGCTAATGGGTCAAGGATCGAGTTCAGGCTCTGATACCAATTGAGAATTCGAGGTTATCCAAAGTTCTGACCCTATGCGGATTACAGACAATAAGCAGGACAAGTCCTGTTACTGCTACTATGGAATTGCAACAGGCAATTTAACAGGCAACCACAATAACAATAAATAAAATCTGCAAATGTAAAAACAATAACAATAATTAAAGCAGCAAATATAATCAAACCACACAAAATCAACACACACAATTTTGGTGACGAAGTGGAAAACTCTTCCGAGTAAAAAACCACTCCGGTATAGGCTACCAGCCCAATCCACTATATCGAGAAAAACTTACAGCGATGGTCAAG
Organism: Zanthoxylum bungeanum; assembly: GCA_019454045.1. NCBI lineage: Eukaryota > Viridiplantae > Streptophyta > Magnoliopsida > Sapindales > Rutaceae > Zanthoxylum > Zanthoxylum bungeanum. Next base: position 11,933 of record SKCR01007475.1, on the reverse strand, counting down.
ACCTATGGTGGCAACTCCACCGACTCAAGTACCTCTATACTGCAAGAACTCAAGGCAACTCCTCAAGCCCGCAACCCACGGTTTTCTTCAGAACCTCTGAAGTCTCTGAGTAGATTGTATCACCTCTGAACGCCGGAACTCCGACTACCAAAACTCCTCCTATAGAACTCTAAAGGATTAGGGATTTTGGGTTAAGTTGTGTTGAAGGTTTATCAAAGAATGGATTTCACCATTAACAAAGAAGACATAAGATTCAAAGAGTCTTCAAGGTGAAATCAAAGAGAGTTGAAAGCTTTGAGAGTATTTGGCTCAAGAGAAATATGCTTCAACTGATGAGAATGGCGGCTAAGGGTTATATTTATAGGTAGGGTGAAAACCTAGGGTTTTGCAGGTCAAAAACACGTTCAGATCACAGTCGCGTTCGAACACTTACTAGAACGCTACACGAACGCGCCCTTTCTGTGAAGACTCGTTCGAACGTCAATCGAACGCACAACGAACGTGAACTCTCTGGAATGAGCTCGTTCGAACCCAACAAGAACGAGACTCGAACATTTGCTCTCTGGAATTCCCGTTCGAACCCAATAAAGAACGTGCCACTAACTCCACACGTTCGAACCCAATTACGAACGCAGCATCAACGCCACTCGTTCGAACACTGCAACGAACGCACCACGAACGCATGTCTGATGCACAGCAGCCAAAACCCAGTCCAATTGCACAAAGATCTTCACGACATATTACAACTCAATTGAACTTATTTTGTCACGGACACATGCCAATAAAAATGGAACTCACAGTTAGTTCTGTGATTCCAATGCTAATAAACTTTCTTGCAAGTCCACATTGCTTTATATTAAAAAGATAGAATAAAGAAATAAATAAAAATTGTTGAATGTGTGAAATCGTGTAGGGGAGCTAAAAGCAAGTGTTTGATAATTAATATAACACAGAAATTAAATATAGAATGACAATTCGTTATTACCTATTTGCTTTTTATTTTTTTTTTTTTTGTTTGATTACTTGCAGAAGGGATTCGGATGGATTGATAATTTTTCATGTGAAAAGTTATTTGCAGACAATATCGAATGGTGAAATTAAAATATATCTCAGATTTTCTCAAAGATACATATACACACACAATTTGTTTTTCTTTTTTGCTGGAAAAAGAAAAAATGTAGTTTGAATGATTTGTCTCAATTGATATCCAAGGGGTAAATTCAATAAACTTGCTCGTCAATTTTACTGAAATATGTTTGTGTTAGTTTTTTTAACACTTGTAAACTGTGTCTCTGTCAGAATTTTGCCAAATCAGAGAGACATTGCACGTTCAATTAGATGTCCAAAGGGACTCCGCACAATTAGAGGTATATGAACAAACTTTTATTTAATTTTATGTCTTTGAATCCCACGGTTTTCATTACTGATTTTCTTGTTGGTTTTCCATTATAGTCCAATTTTTCTGCATGTTTACTGATTCATAAATGCGGTTTACACTTAGGGTTGGTAATTTTTCTTGTCTCGAACGGGATATGATTTGGAATATTTTATATGTCTCGATTTAGAAATAAGACGGGATGAGACAAAAAAAAAATCCCAAAAATTCAATGGGACTAGACATGATTTTTAGTGACTTCAAACTTATTAGTGAGCTCTTGAAGTCTATTATTTTTAACAAACAATGTACACTCATGAACAGTCTGAAAGATGTCTCATGCATCATTCGCTATCTCATATATTGATATTTTCCTAAACTCCGCGGAGCAAACAACAACATGAATGACATTAATGACCTCGCTGTTCCCATTGCTCGATTCAAACTTCTCTCTTTCCAAGTTAGTTTACCTTTTGGGGAAGAGACCTCATCAACGGTGATCATGTGAGGTTTCCACTCACATTCTACTTACATCCACACTCTCTCATCTAAGGATTTGAGGAATGCTCTTATGCTAACCTTCTAATGAGGGTACTCAGTTCCATAAAAGAAATGAGGACAATCCAATAGTTAGCTTTTATCCATAGTTAAGGGTCAATGGTCGAGGTCATGCTCTGATACTAATTGAAAATTCGATTTCAGTCTAAGGTTCCGACTCTATGCGGAATTAAACATAATAATTTAAAAACAAGTCTTAATCATTGTTTATATGGATTAAAAAAACCATCAAACACCCTTAAGTCTAACATTTATAAATCAATGCAAATAAATGAAAGAAAAAAATTAAAATCAACCAATAATTTTATTAACGAAGTGGAAAACTCGTGCGAGTAAAAAACCACTCCGGGTATCTAGGCTACCAGGCAAAATCCACTATAACGAGAAAATTTATAGTGATGGTATAAGACCTATGGTAGCAACTCTGTCGAATCTAATACCTCTATACTATAATAACCCAAATAACTTATCGAGTCCGCATCAACCATCATTCTTAAGAATCTCTGAAGTCTCTGAGTGGATCAACCATGCGAACTCGCAACGCCAGAACTCTGAATGCCAATCTTCCTTCTTTAAAACTCTGAAGGTTTAAGAAATTGGGTTGAAATTGGGTTTTTGTGCTGATGGTTACCAAAGAACAATCTCACCAAAGCAAAGAAGACAATGAAATCAATGAAGTCTTGTAGGTTGATTGTCAAGAATGAAGAAACCAAGTATATAGTGTCTCTCAAAATAATATTTCTTCCCATTTAGTAAAGTGGCTAAGTGTTTGTTTAAATAGGTAGGGCAAAAATAGGTTTTTCCTTATGCAAAACTGGATTAAAACGCGTCTAAAATAATCCACTTACGCACGGACGTTCGAATGCCCCTCAAACGCAAAGTTTCTGCCTCCGAGTGTTAGAATGTTCAGACGAACGCAACAAGAACGCACGTCGCATACTGATTTTGAGGTGCAAATTAAAACGCTTGTAACTTTCTCGTCCCTTGGCTAAATCATGTATATGTACGCGACCGTCTTCAAGTCTACTTTCCAATGACACTGACCTCATGTCAATTATAGCTCTAAATCTTATGGAATGTTCAAAAGAGTGAACGTCGATCTGATATCTCCATCTGATGTTGTCCAAATACTTGTCCAATTGCTCCCAGATTTTCAACCATCATTACAACTCTATTGAACTTGTTTTGTTAAGGAAGTTGCCAACACACATGGAACTAACATAATGGAACGAGACCACGATTGAAAAATTGTCCAGTCATATCCTATTATTTTTTCAGAATAAAAAATCATATCATCTCGTCCTATATTTGTTAAATCACATCCCAGCTTATTAAAATCTCGTCATGCCTTGTGTCCTAACTTATCCTGCTAAAAATTTAGAGATTTTTTTTGTCTCATCCTTTCTTATTTTCAAATCAAAACAAGAAAATATGCTTTAGATCTTGTCCCAAACGGGACGGGACGAGGAAAATTACCAACCTTAGTTTGACACAGTTAATAAATTTCGTGTTTGATATGAGTAATACTTGATTACACGATTAAAACAATTAGATGATTAATGAACAGATTGTTAATAAATAATCATAAACATGCCATACGATAGTAATTGTATCATGTTGAGAAGATTTTAAGAATATTATTCATATCATAAACGAGTAAATATGTTGAGACGACCCCACCTTTCAATTTTTGTCAATTCGAATATAAAATAAAAAAAAAATATTTTTTTGATACATCTCATGTAATCATATGGTGAAGAATATTACCACCTCTCTATTCATTACCGGCTCTCTTGAGTTGATTGTGAGTCGAATTTTAGAGTACCAAAATGCTCTTTCAGAAACAAAACAAAATAAACTCAAATATAGGGATGGCAACGGGCCGGGTTCGGGCCGATCTTTGATAAGCCCGGCCCGAGCCCGGCAAAAAAAAAAAATTTGGCCTGGGCCCGGGACCAGCCCGACACGTCGGGCTCGGGCCGGGCTTGGCCTGGGCCCTTTTTTTATTATAAAAAATTATAAAAATAAAAAATTTATTATATAAATATATACATTTTATAATTAAAAATATTTAATTATTTATTTTAAGCCATGACACTATTTTTTTTATTATAAAAATAAAAAATTTATTATATAAATATATATATTTTATAATTAAAAATATTTAATTATTTATTTTAAATTCGGGCCAGACCGAATCCATACCCAAATCAGACTTTTTTCACCCCAAATCGGATCAGGCCGAACCCGATTTTTTTACCATGTATACCCGAATACCGTAATGAGTTTCATTCAAATAAAACCTTTTACCAACGACGATTACCGAAACTCGAAAACACAACTCTAATCAAAATCATTAGAACAAAAAAAAAAAAAAAAAAAAAAACAATCACAAAACCATAGGTCCACAGCACCCAAATCAAAATTTACCAAAAACAAACCCGCTGTTGTTTGAACCAGCCACGTCGCTGCCGCTCTTTTCGTTACAGCTACCACGCGACGGCTCGCCGCTGCTGATTCATTTGTTGTTGTTGGGATTGTTTGTGTTACAATTATTTTGTTTATTTGTTGGGAAATTTGATTTTGAAAGAAACCATATATTATCCGGTGAGTGTTTTGGGCTATTCATTTCTATTGAGCTTTAGCTTGGTTATTGAAAAAATGGTGATTGATTATATGCATAAACGTATAATACCATCCATTCTCAAACGGGTTTGTTCTTATTTTGTTGAAAATCCCAACAAATCATCAAAGGCCGCATTTTGGCCATCTGAGTCATTTCACTTTGCCCAAAACCCTAGGCTGTATAGTACAAGAACAACTGTTGAAAATGCAAATTTTGGGACAGGTTTATCAGTTGGTGGTGAAAATGTTAGCAAAATATCTGATGTTATTAGGAAAGAAGCCCAAGCTGCATTGTTGGAGTATTTACATTTGACTAGGAATTTACCCTTCATAGATGCTGAGCATATGAGCAAGAACTCGCCACATTTTGTTGAAAAACTCATAGAGGGGTTTGAAAATAAGTTGGATATTGAGCGGTTGGTTGCCCGGTTTTTGAGGTATCATCCTATTAATGAGTTTGAGCCTTTCTTTGAGAGTTTAGGATTGAAGCCCTGTGAGTATAGTCCTTTACTTGAGCGCAATTTGATGTTTTTGAGTGATGATGAGTTGCTGCTTGAGAACTACCATGTTTTGTGCAATTATGGTGTTGCACGAAATAAGATGGGGAAGATTTTTAAGGAGGCGATGGAAGTTTTTAGATACGGTGTTGGAGTTTTGCAGGCAAAGCTTCAAACATATGAAGAGCTGGGGATTAGCCAGTCTTTTGTCGGAAAGGTTATTGTTTGTAGTCCTTATCTTTTGATTGGGGACATAAATGTGGAGTTTGTTGTGATATTAGAGACATTGAAGAGTATGGGAATAGAATCATGTTGGATCGAGGGACATTTGTTAGATCAAGATTCTTGTAATTGGAGTGTGATGCTTAGTTGTTTAAGGTTATTTGGCAAGATTGGTTACAGTGACGAGCAGTTGAGTAGATTAATTAAGCAGCATCCAGGACTCCTATTTGAAGGTTCTGGTAATATCGCATTTACACTGATTGGACTGCTATTAAAGTTTGGATGTACAAGGAATGAGATACATTCAGTGTTTCTGCACTTCCCGCAAATTGAAGTAGGAAAATTTCTCTTGAATTTGAACAGGTGCCTTTTGTTCCTGTTTGAGATTAAGATGACGGGTGATGAGATTGGGAAGATTTTTCATTCACACTTCATGTTGCTGGGTTCATGTAGGTTAAGGACAACTAATTCCATACTTGTTAGCTTGAATGTTGGGAAACGGCGACTTTGTAAATACATCCAGGAGAATCCACTTGATTTGAAGAAACTAGTTATGGGTTCAAGAGTCGGGCCATTACCAGCAGAGATAGAAACATCACAAATGCTGAAGACTAAGTTCTTGATAAATGTGGGATATGTTGAGAACTCAAAGGAAATGGAAAAGGCACTTCGGGATTTTAAGGGCAGAGGAGCTGAGCTTCAAGAGAGATTTGATTGTATTGTGAATGCTGGTTTGGATCGAAAAGATGTATGCGAAATGATTAGAATATGCCCACGAATTCTTAATAAGACGAAGGATGTCATCGAAACAAAGATTGATTTTCTAGTGAATTATTTGGGTTATCATGTGTCATGCCTAATTTCATTCCCATCATATTTTAACTATAGTGAAGGAAGGATCAAGCTTCGAGTATCGATGTATAATTGGCTTAAAGACCAGGGAATCACTATACCTAAGTCGGCCTTTAGTTCTGTGGTTGCATACTCTAATAAAACTTTTATGCAGCAGTTTGTAAATCAGCATCCTAAAGGCCCTGAAGTTTGGCAAGATTTGGAGAAACAAATTTATCAGAAGAGTAGAAGGGCTTGTTCAGATTGAAGTGTTGTAACATTTAATCTATAACTGTTGAAGAACTGATACAATCGCTGTTGTATAAAAGTGTTTTAAAATTACAATCAAGTTGAAGCACAAGAAATGTGATTCTTGTATAATAAAGCCTAATGTGCTCTGGTCAAATGACAACCATTCTCCACCAGGAATTGAATAGTGTTGGATCGAGGATGGGAATTGAAGTATGTTGGATAGAGGAAACGGCTCTCATTTATTTCTTCTCTGGCTGTGGATAATAGTTCACTATTGTAGTTCTTTTGTCTTAATGGGATCTTTTTCTACTTAATGTTGTTTCTGGCTTCTGAGTTTATCTGTTTTACATTGCAGAAATCTTGGGCGCCGATGACTTGGCAAAATCTGTTTAGTGGAATGTTATGGTCCACACGTTCTACATTGCCTAAGTATGAGATTGGTTCTTCTCCTTATAAGTCGGTTTTTAAGAATGAGTTCTACCTATAGATTTGTAATAATTGATATCGGAGCCAACATCATGCCTCCCACTTGCAATCGTACGGCACAGGAGTTGATGCTAGTATTGCAGTGTTCTACCGAGACTAGGCGGACTGGTGCAAAAGCTAGTCTGTTGGGGCTGCAGAGCGTGGAAGATTGTTACGGTCCATTTGTCCGATATTTTTCAAGTATGAGATTGACTAGTGTTTTATAAACCCATGAACTCTTTCATTGTTTGTAGCAGGTAATCCCTATTGGGACGTTCAGATCTTCCTTTCTATTCCTAGATAAGTCATTAGAATATAGTGCAGATGTTACAAATGCTTCTTTTGGAATATGCTTTATTGTTTTTGTCAATTTCCAAGGTCAATTCTTCCTATGGAAAATTTTGGTTGGAAGTTTTGCCATAATTTATACTGTACTGCCTGTAATCCTCTGTGAAGTTACTAAGTATTACCAACATGTGCGGCCCTGAGTGACTTCTTAAGTTAAAATAAGATTCATATCGATGAAGGATAAAAATCGATTATTTTTAGATATCTCCTCTTGAGGTATGAGGCTGTATCAGTTTGTGAGAGAGTATATTTGTACTCTCACTTACCTTAAATTATATTTAATTTTTTTTATCAACTATTAACATTTCCCCAATTAATTAACATAATAATATATTTTGCAGTTGATTAAATAATAAAATTTCACCCATTAGAATATGGGCTATTTGTAGGAGATTAAGATACAAACGAAAAATGAAACTTCTTTACCTACCAATTTAATGGTACAGAATAGTCTAACTCTCGACAACCAAATGAATGGTTAAAAATGAAACTTCTTTACCTACCAATTTGATGGTAGAAAATATTCTAACTCCTAACAACCTAATGAGAAATGAAGTTTCTTTACCTACCAATTTAATGGTAAAAAATAGTCCAACTCCTAACAAGCAAACGAATTGTTAAAAATAAAGTTTCTTTACTTACCAATTTACTTGTAGAGAATAACTTAACTCCTAACAACAAAATTTGTTGTAATTTATGTAATATTTTCTTATGTTAACCGTGATATGTTAAATTTTATTTGAGTATTTTTAAATTAATGAATTTTATCTAGTATAATTTAATATTTTATTTTATAATAAATATTTGATATATATAATAATAAAATTAATACATACATAAATTATAAAAATAATTAAATAATATTGAGTTACAATTGACATAAATATGATTTAAATAATAGATTAAAAAAAGATATAATGGGAATAATTAATATTGCATAGGATAAATTTATAATTATAAATTATTAAATAAAATTACCAAATGATGCAACACTGTTCAAAATGCCGCCCGATTAGAGCTGCATTTTGCTGCAAATTGACAACCGAGCCGTAAAATACCACTCGGTTGGAGAAGCCCTAACACATATAAAAATCTTCTTCAAATGCTCTTAAGCTCTTGAAATCAACCACAAATTTGACGAACAGACATCTGTTGTGATTAAACACACACAAATAGAGGTGATTGGAGAGAAAACTCTTCTTTTATATTGCAAACAAAAGAATTACAAAGCTTTATAACCCAAGCTTTACAAAAAACTCTCACACCACTTTACTCTCTATTATACTCACGTTTGGGATTCTGGGATGCTTTAACAATGGACTCAAGGGCTCCTTAAATAACCACCAAAACGTGTGCACTATTGCAACACGTTTTGGCAAAGCGTGTTGTCTCACGCTGCATTTGCTGGCAGCCAAAAAGGGCCAAAAGTTGCATGTCTTATGCATGCAACTTTCGGCCACAGTCAAAAAATCTCCCCCTCGGTGAAGATTTCCCAAAATCTGAGCCGACCATCAATCATCCAAACCGGATCCTCAAAAGGATCCTCATCTGGCTGCATCTGTATGACTGCCTACGTACCCTGAGTTGGGATCAAGCCAATCGTAGTTCTCTGAATCTCCCCACTCTGACTATGTGGAGAGTTTTGTCATCCCGGCTATAACACGGTAGATTTCAAGCTTCTCATTCGGTAAAACCTTCGTGAACATATCGGCACCGTTGTCGTCGGTGTGAATCTTCCTGAGTTATATCAGCATTGAGCTCAGGACGTCCCGTATCCAGTGATACCTCACATCGATATGTTTTGACCTCGAATGAATGTGGAATTTTTACCGAGATAGATAGCACTCTGGCTATCGCAGTACAAAGTGTACTTCTCCTGCTTGAAACCCATTTCATGGACGAATGTCTTCATCCACATCAATTCTTTGCAATCTTCTGTCATTGCAATGAATTCTGCCTCTGTTGTAGAAAGTGCAACACATCTCTGCAACCTAGACTGCCATGCCACAGCTCCTCCTGAGAGAGTAATCAGATACCTCGAAGTAGACTTTCGGGTATCACATCTCCTGCCATATCTGAATCGGTGTAGCCCATCAACCTGGATTGTCGCTGCTTCCAAAATATAATCTCATCTTGGATGTGCCTCGAAGATACCGCATAATCCATTTGATAGCATTCCAGTGTTCCCGTCCTGGGTTTGACATAAACCGGCTGACCAATCCAACTGCGTGTGCTAAGTCTGGCCTCGTGCACACCATGGCATACATAAGACTTCCCACTGCTGAGGTGTATGGAACCTGTTTCATTCCTCCTTCCCTGTCTCAGTAGAGGGACTCTGCTGCGTACTCAATCTAAAGTGGGTAGCAAGAGGAGTGCTAACCGCTTAGCCTTGTCCATCTGGAATCTCTGAAGTACCTTCTCAATGTACTCCTCCTATGACAAGTATAACTTCCTGACTTTCCGATCACGAACGATCCTGATGCCAAGAATCTGTTTAGCTGGCCCCAAGTCTTTCATCTCAAAAGACTTACTCAGTTGCTGCTTCAAATTATCAATCCTCGATTGATTCCGGCCAACTATCAACATATCATCTACATACAGCAGTAAGATGATAAAGTCATCGTCAGAAAATTTCTGAACGAAAACACAATGGTCTGAAGTGGTCTTCTTGTATCCTGCTCCCCATAACTGACTCGAACTTCACGTACCACTGTCTCGGTGCCTGTTTCAAACCGTAGAGGTTTTTCCTGAGTCTGCACACATAGTCCTCTTTCCCGCTGACTCTGAAGCCTTCTGGTTGCTCCATGTAAATTTCTTCTTCCAGATCTCCGTGAAGAAATGCGGTCTTGACATCCATCTGCTCAATCTCCAGGTCGAGGCTTGCTGCTAAGCTGAGTACCACTCTGATGGATGACATCTTCACAACTGGAGAGAAGATTTCATCGAAGTCAATGCCTTTCCTCTGATTGAATCCCTTGACGACTAGTCTGGCTTTGTATCGGGGTTGTGAAGTGTGCTCATGTTGCTTCACCATGTACACCCATTTATTCTTCAAAGCCCGTTTGCCTCTTGGCAATTTCACCAACTCAAAAGTGTGATTGTCATGCAAAGATTTCATCTCATCTTGCATGGCTTCCTCCCACTTTTCTCTGTCTCTGTTTCCACAGCCTCCTGTAGTATCTCTCGGTTCTCCCCCGTCAGTAAGCAGAACATACTCATATGCAGAGTATTTGGTTGAAGGTCGCCTCTCTCTGTCAGACCTTCTCTGTGGAACTGTTGGTGTAGCTTCTGGTACTGGTGGTTGATCATGATCATTATCTCTGGGAGCTTCATCACATGTACCCTCATGTCTGGGAACCTCATCTTCAACTCGTACTGGCACCGGTGTTTGAGGTTCTGGATTCACATCTCTGTATTGCTGGGGCATTGTCTTCATCTCCTTCCGGATATCTTCTATGGTCTGGTCTTCAACAAAGACAACATCTCGGCTTCTGACGATCTTCTTCTCCACGGGATCATAGAGTTTGTAGCCGAAATCATCTTGACCATAGCCAATAAAGACACACTGTCGCGTCTTTGCATCAAGCTTGGATCTCTCGTCCTTTGGGATGTGTACATAAGCTTTGCACCCAAAGACATGTAAGTGCTCGTAAGACACTTCTTTACCTGTCCAGCTTGGTTAGGAACATTACCTTTCAGTGCGACCGCTGGGGACATGTTCAAAACATGTACTGCTGTGTTGAGTGCCTCCCCCAAAATGTCTTCGGCAGCTTGGCTTGTGACAACAAACTTCTGACCCTTTCGCACAAGGTTCTGTTCATCCTCTCAGCTAGGCCATTCAGCTGAGGTGTCTTCGGAGGTGTCGTTTGATGTCGGATTCCTTACGTCTTGCCGTACTGATCAAACGGACCTCTGTATTCTCCACCGCTGTCTGTTCTGATGCACTTCAGTTTCTTGCCGGTTTCTCTCTCCACCAAAGCATGAAACTCCTTGAACACTCCCAGCACTTGATCTTTTCTCTTCAAGGTGTATGCTCAGATCTTCCTTGAATGATCATCAATAAATGTCACAAAATACAGTGACCCTCCGAGTGTTCGTATCTGCATCGGACCACATACATCTGAATGTATGAGATCTAGTACCTCTGGTTTCCGTTGAGACGGGGAGCTCTGGAAGGATACTCTGTTCTGCTTTCCAGCCATGCAGTGTTCACACTTCAGTAAGTGTGAGTTCTTCAATTCCGGAAGAACATTCCGCCTGCGTAGTATCTCCATCCCTGTTTGGCTCATATGACCGAGCTTTTTGTGCCATAGCTCGGCTGCCTCATTACTATTGACTGTATTTATGCTACTATTTGAAAGCTTAGCATGCATCAAATACAGGGTTGAGTCTTTCTTACCTCGTGCCACCACCATTGATCCTTTAGTGAGCTTCCAGGTGCCGTCACTAAAGGTGCTGCAGAAACCTTCATCATCCAGCTTGCCTGTTGAGATCAGGTTTAACCGGATATCTGAGATGTGCTTGACTCCCTTCAACATTAGCCTTGTTCCGTTCTCTGTTTCAAGGCAGATGTCTCCAATACCGACGGCTTTGGACTGTCTGTCATTCCCCATTCTTACAGCACCGTAGTCCCCTGGTGTGTAAGATGAAAAGAAGTCTCTGCGAGATGTGGCGTGTATGGATGCGCCACTATCTATCACCCAACTGGTCTCGTGGCTGGCAAGATTCACAACATCTTCTTCATATATAATATGAAATTC